>CM064895.1:32823047-32873047 GCA_030347415.2 Decapterus maruadsi
CTGGTCCTGGTCCTGCTGCTGGTCCTGGTCCTGGTCCTGCTGCTGGTCCTGGTCCTGCTGCTGGTCCTGGTCCTGGTCCTGGTCCTGGTCCTGGTCCTGCTGCTGGTCCTGGTCCTGGTCCTGGTCCTGCTGCTGGTCCTGGTCCTGGTCCTGGTCCTGGTCCTGGTCCTGGTCCTGGTGCTGCTGCTGGTCCTGGTCCTGGTCCTGGTCCTGGTGCTGCTGGTCCTGGTCCTGGTCCTGGTGCTGGTCCTGGTCCTGGTCCTGGTCCTGGTGCTGGTCCTGGTCCTGGTGCTGGTCCTGGTCCTGGTGCTGGTCCTGGTCCTGGTCCTGGTCCTGGTCCTGGTCCTGCTGCTGGTCCTGGTCCTGCTGCTGGTCCTGGTCCTGGTCCTGCTGCTGGTCCTGGTCCTGCTGCTGGTCCTGGTCCTGGTCCTGGTCCTGGTCCTGGTCCTGGTCCTGCTGCTGGTCCTGGTCCTGGTTCTGGTCCTGGTCCTGGTCCTGGTCCTGGTCCTGGTGCTGGTCCTGGTCCTGGTCCTGGTCCTGGTTCTGGTCCTGGTCCTGCTGCTGGTCCTGGTCCTGGTCCTGGTCCTGGTCCTGGTCCTGCTGCTGGTCCTGGTCCTGGTTCTGGTCCTGGTCCTGGTCCTGGTCCTGGTCCTGGTGCTGGTCCTGGTCCTGGTCCTGGTCCTGGTGCTGGTCCTGGTCCTGGTGCTGGTCCTGGTCCTGGTCCTGGTCCTGGTCCTGGTCCTGGTCCTGGTCCTGCTGCTGGTCCTGGTCCTGGTCCTGGTCCTGCTGCTGGTCCTGGTCCTGGTCCTGGTCCTGGTCCTGGTCCTGGTGCTGCTGCTGGTCCTGGTCCTGGTCCTGGTCCTGGTGCTGCTGGTCCTGGTCCTGGTCCTGGTGCTGGTCCTGGTCCTGGTCCTGGTCCTGGTGCTGGTCCTGGTCCTGGTCCTGGTCCTGGTCCTGGTCCTGGTGCTGGTCCTGGTCCTGGTCCTGGTCCTGGTCCTGGTCCTGGTCCTGCTGCTGGTCCTGGTCCTGCTGCTGGTCCTGGTCCTGGTCCTGCTGCTGGTCCTGGTCCTGCTGCTGGTCCTGGTCCTGGTCCTGGTCCTGGTCCTGGTCCTGCTGCTGGTCCTGGTCCTGGTCCTGGTCCTGGTCCTGGTCCTGGTCCTGGTCCTGGTGCTGGTCCTGGTCCTGGTCCTGGTCCTGGTGCTGGTCCTGGTCCTGGTGCTGGTCCTGGTCCTGGTCCTGGTCCTGGTCCTGGTCCTGGTGCTGGTCCTGATCCTGGTCCTGGTCCTGGTCCTGGTCCTGGTCCTGGTCCTGGTCCTGGTGCTGGTCCAGGTCCTGGTCCTGGTCCAGGTCCAGGTCCTGGTCCTGGTCCTGGTCCTGGTCCTGCTGCTGGTCCTGGTCCTGGTGCTGGTCCTGGTCCTGGTCCTGGTCCTGGTCCTGGTGCTGACGCTCAGTGCCGTGTTGTTGCAGTGCTGAACCTGACCCTGGTGGATCTGCCCGGGATGACCAAGGTCCCGGTCGGGGACCAGCCGGCCGACATCGAGCACCAGATCCGAGAGATGCTGATGCAGTTCGTTACCAAGGACAACTGCCTCCTATTGGCCGTCTCTCCCGCCAACTCTGACCTCGCCAACTCCGACGCTCTGAAGATCGCCAAGGAGGTCGACCCACAAGGTTAAAGGGCCCCTCCCACTAATCTCAGTCAGGGGGGCGGGGCTCTGCTGATGTCATTGCTGTGATGTCATTGTTGTGATGTCATGCAGGTCTGAGGACCATCGGCGTCATCACCAAACTGGACCTGATGGACGAAGGAACCGATGCCAGAGACATCCTGGAGAACAAGCTGCTGCCGCTGCGTCGAGGTAGACACGATGACATCACACACACCTGGGGGGGGGGGGTAACAACCACAACGACCTGTGACCTGTGACCTTTGACCTGTGTCAGGTTACATCGGCGTGGTGAACCGCAGTCAGAAGGACATCGATGGGAAGAAGGACATCAACGCTGCTCTGCAGGCGGAGAGGAAGTTCTTCCTGTCGCACCCGTCGTACCGACACCTGGCCGACCGCATGGGAACCGCCTTCCTGCAGAAGGCCCTCAACCAGGTGGGTTCTACTGGGGTTCTACTGGGGGTTCTACTGGGGTTCTACTGGGGTTCTACTGGGGTTCTACTGGGGGTTCTACTGGGGGTTCTACTGGGGGTTCTACTGACACCTGGCCGACCGCATGGGAACCGCCTTCCTGCAGAAGGCCCTCAACCAGGTGGGTTCTACTGGGGTTCTACTGGGGGTTCTACTGGGGTTCTACTGGGGGTTCTACTGGGGGTTCTACTGGGGTTCTACTGGGGGTTCTACTGGGGTTTCTACTGGGGTTCTACTGGGGTTCTACCGACACCTGGCCGACCGCATGGGAACCGCCTTCCTGCAGAAGGCCCTCAACCAGGTGGGTTCTACTGGGGTTCTACTGGGGTTCTACTGGGGGTTCTACCGGCACCTGGCCGACCGCATGGGGACCGCCTTCCTGCAGAAGGCCCTCAACCAGGTGGGTTCTACAGAGGGTTCTACTGGGGGTTCTACTGTGGTTCTACTGGGGGTTCTACTGGGGTTCTACTGGGGTTCTACTGGGGGTTCTACCGACACCTGGCCGACCGCATGGGAACCGCCTTCCTGCAGAAGGCCCTCAACCAGGTGGGTTCTACTGGGGTTCTACTGGGGGTTCTACTGGGGGTTCTACTGGGGGTTCTACCGACAACCGCCTTCCTGCAGAAGGCCCTCAACCAGGTGGGTTCTACTGGGGTTCTACTGGGGGTTCTACCGACAACCGCCTTCCTGCAGAAGGCCCTCAACCAGGTGGGTTCTACTGGGGTTCTACTGGGGGTTCTACCGACAACCGCCTTCCTGCAGAAGGCCCTCAACCAGGTGGGTTCTACTGGGGTTCTACTGGGGGTTCTACTGGGGGTTCTACTGGGGGTTCTACCGACACCTGGCCGACCGCATGGGAACCGCCTTCCTGCAGAAGGCCCTCAACCAGGTGGGTTCTACTGGGGTTCTACTGGGGTTCTACTGGGGGTTCTACTGGGGGTTCTACTGGGGGTTCTACTGGGGGTTCTACTGACACCTGGCCGACCGCATGGGAACCGCCTTCCTGCAGAAGGCCCTCAACCAGGTGGGTTCTACTGGGGTTCTACTGGGGGTTCTACTGGGGTTCTACTGGGGTTCTACTGGGGTTCTACTGGGGGTTCTACTGGGGGTTCTACTGGGGGTTCTACTGACACCTGGCCGACCGCATGGGAACCGCCTTCCTGCAGAAGGCCCTCAACCAGGTGGGTTCTACTGGGGTTCTACTGGGGGTTCTACTGGGGTTCTACTGGGGGTTCTACTGGGGGTTCTACTGGGGTTCTACTGGGGGTTCTACTGGGGTTTCTACTGGGGTTCTACTGGGGTTCTACCGACACCTGGCCGACCGCATGGGAACCGCCTTCCTGCAGAAGGCCCTCAACCAGGTGGGTTCTACTGGGGTTCTACTGGGGGTTCTACCGACACCTGGCCGACCGCATGGGGACCGCCTTCCTGCAGAAGGCCCTCAACCAGGTGGGTTCTACTGGGGTTCTACTGGGGTTCTACTGGGGGTTCTACTGACACCTGGCGGACCGCATGGGGACCGCCTTCCTGCAGAAGGCCCTCAACCAGGTGGGTTCTACACAGGGTTCTACTGGGGGTTCTACTGTGGTTCTACTGGGGGTTCTACTGGGGTTCTACTGGGGTTCTACTGGGGGTTCTACCGACACCTGGCCGACCGCATGGGGACCGCCTTCCTGCAGAAGGCCCTCAACCAGGTGGGTTCTACTGGGGGTTCTACTGGGGGTTCTACTGGGGGTTCTACTGGGGGTTTAGTCGGCTGACAACCGCCTTCCTGCAGAAGGCCCTCAACCAGGTGGGTTCTACTGGGGTTCTACTGGGGGTTCTACCGACAACCGCCTTCCTGCAGAAGGCCCTCAACCAGGTGGGTTCTACTGGGGTTCTACTGGGGGTTCTACCGACAACCGCCTTCCTGCAGAAGGCCCTCAACCAGGTGGGTTCTACTGGGGTTCTACTGGGGGTTCTACTGGGGGTTCTACTGGGGGTTCTACCGACACCTGGCCGACCGCATGGGAACCGCCTTCCTGCAGAAGGCCCTCAACCAGGTGGGTTCTACTGGGGTTCTACTGGGGTTCTACTGGGGGTTCTACTGGGGGTTCTACTGGGGGTTCTACTGGGGGTTCTACTGACACCTGGCCGACCGCATGGGGACCGCCTTCCTGCAGAAGGCCCTCAACCAGGTGGGTTCTACTGGGGTTCTACTGGGGTTCTACTGGGGGTTCTACTGGGGGTTCTACTGGGGGTTCTACTGGGGTTCTACTGGGGGTTCTACTGGGGTTCTACTGGGGTTCTACTGGGGTTCTACTGGGGGTTCTACCTAGTAACCAGAGCATTTGTCTCTCACCTCCAGCAACTGACCAATCACATCCGGGACACGTTGCCAGGGTTACGCAGCAAACTGCAGAGTCAGCTGTTGTCCATTGAGAAGGAGGTGGAGGAGTACAAGAACTTCAGACCTGACGACCCGAGTCGCAAGACCAAGGCCCTGCTGCAGTAAGACACACACACACACACACACACACACACACACACACACACACACACACTGACACACACACACACTGACACATGTATATTGTGTGTGTGTGTGTGTGTGTCTGTGTGTGTGTGTATGGTGTGTGTGTGTATGGTGTGTGTGTGTGTGTGTGTGTGTGTGTGTGTAGGATGGTGCAGCAGTTTGCGGTGGACTTTGAGAAGAGGATCGAAGGCTCCGGGGACCAGGTGGACACCTACGAGCTGTCGGGAGGAGCCAAGATCAACAGGATCTTCCACGAGCGCTTCCCCTTCGACCTGGTCAAGGTACACACACAGACACACACACACACACACACACACACACACACACACTCTTACACTGTGCTGGTTGTGTGTCCGCAGCTGGAGGGCGATGAGAAGACCCTTCGGAAGGAGATCAGCTACGCCATCAAGAACATCCACGGAATCAGGTGGGAATGCTGCGTTCAAAACAAGGTTTGGGAATTCCCGACATCGTTGCGTTGACGCTGCAGGAACTCGGAAGAGAAAAACATGGATACCTGAAGGAAGTTTGGCGTGTTGATGTTATCGCCTTGACAACCGCTAATTGTTATCTGTCACATACAAGGCGCCCGCCCCATGTCCTCGCTGCAGGCGGCCCCGGTTCGAATCCCGTGTCGGACCCTGTCCTGCACGTCATTCCCCGTCTCTGCCTGACGCCGTGTGTGTGTGTGTGTGTTCACGCCTGACGCTGTGTGTGTGTGTGTGTGCTCTGCGTGCAGGACGGGTCTGTTCACGCCTGACATGGCGTTCGAGACGATCGTGAAGCGTCAGATCTCCCAGATCAAAGAGCCGTGTCAGAAGTGTGTGGACATGGTGATCAGCGAGCTGGTCAACACCGTGCGCCAGTGCACCCAGAAGGTACCGTTGCCATGACGCCACTGTTGCACTAGGACCTGCTGGTGTGACCTCTGACCTCTGACCTCTGACCTCTGACCTCTGACCTCCAGCTGGCCCAGTATCCGATGCTCAGAGAGGAGATGGAGAGAATCGTGACTCAGCACATCAGGGACCGAGAGAGTCGCACCAAAGACCAGGTGACTAAAAAGTCGACACTGCAGCTGTTTACAGTCGGCTGCAGCTGTTTCCATGTGTACGGGGTTAAATGGTTAAATGTGGATCACATTATTTAGTGTTCATGTAAACAGGTTGATACGATTCATTTAATACGATTGTTTACAATCAGATTGAGGAAAACACTGCATGTAAACACACCTGGTGACTTTTCTGGTGCAAATAAATCTTGACCTTCATCATGTGACCATTGACCTCTGCCCCCCCCCTCCTCCCTCCCGGTGCCCCCCCCCCCCCCCCCCTGGTGCCCCCCCCCCTCCCTCCCGGTGCCCCCCCCCCCCTCCCGGGGCCCCCCCCCCCCCCCCTCCAGGTGCTGCTGCTGATCGACATCGAGCTGGCCTACATGAACACCAACCATGAAGACTTCATCGGCTTCGCTAAGTAAGAAAAACTCTTCTAATGGAAACTAGAACATTTCCTCTCAGGAAATTTTGAACGGGCACCTGGAGGGAGGGGGGGGGGGGGGGGGGGGCGGGGGGGGGGGGGGGGGGGGGGGGGCCGGGGGGGGGGGCCCGGGGGGGGGGGGGCCGGGCGGCCGTTAGTACCATCTCTGTCAACATGGGAATCAAACCCACGATCTGAAGGTCAAGACAGAGCTGATCAGACACATGATCATCTCTATAAGCACTGATCACATTAGGTTACCTGTGTGTGTGTGTGTGTGTGTGTGTGTGTGTGTGTGTGTGTGTGTGTGTGTGTGTGTGTCAGTGCTCAGCAGAAGAGCAGACAGATGAGTAAGAAGAAAGCAGCAGGAAACCAGGTGAGTGTCTGCAGGTGAACGGGGGGAGGGGGGGGGTGAGGGGGGGGGGGGTTGTGTTTCTCTTCTCTCACTCTTCTCTCTTCGTCCTCTTTCCTGTTGTCTCTGTTGCTGCGGCAACCAGGATGAGATCATGGTGAGTGGTCACCGTAGTAACAGAAGATGATTCTCATTGGTTCTGGATCAGTGATGTCACTTCCTGTACTGTGTGTGTGTGTGTGTGTGTGTGTGTGTGTGCAGGTGATCCGTAAAGGCTGGCTCACCATCAACAACATCAGCATCATGAAGGGCGGAGCCAAAGAATACTGGTTCGTCCTGACGGCGGAGACGCTGTCCTGGTACAAGGACGACGAGGTGACACACACAGTGACAGACACACACACACACACACACACACACACACACACACTGACAGACACACACACACACACACACTGACAGACACACACACACACACACACACACACACACTGACAGACACACACACAGTGACACACACACACACACACACACACACACACAGACACACACAGTGACACACACACACTGACAGACACACACACACACACACACACAGTGACACACACACACACTGACAGACACACACACTGACACACACACACACACACACACACTGACAGACACACACACACACTGACACACACACACACAGTGACACACACACACACACACACACACTGACACACACTGACACACACACACACACAGTGACACACAGTGACACACACACACACACAGTGACACACACACACTGACACACTGACAGACACACACACACACTGTCCTGGTACAAGGACGACGAGGTGACACACACACACTGACACACACTGACACACACACACACACACACACACACACACACACACACACTGACAGACACACACACACAGTGACACACAGTGACACACACACACACACAGTGACACACACACACTGACACACTGACAGACACACACACACACACTGTCCTGGTACAAGGACGACGAGGTGACACACACACACACACACAGTGACACACACACACACTGACACACACACACACTGACACACACACTGACAGACACACACACACACACACTGACACACACACACTGACAGACACACAGTGACACACACACACACACACACACACACACACTATGCCGGCACAATCGTGTCATATTACGTGCACACATGTCAACTGGACGTGTCACACCCGCGTGCTTTGACGCCTGTGCAGCAGCAGCGTCTGACATGTAATGTAGTTTCCTCATTGACTTATAATGGGCCCCGTTCACGCGCACGTTCACGTGTGATGACTGCTGCACGCCGGTAATCACACTACGCGTAGTGGTCACGCGTAATCATTCATGCGTTTTGTAGCAAATGCACGCATTAACGCTCGCATGAAGCTGATTGAACATTTAGGAGCATTTCTGTCAGGCGCTCACGCCCCCAATGGCGCAACCTCTGTCACACGTGACAAGAAGCTGCGCACGTATGAAGCGGCGTGTGCACGTCTGACAGTCACTGTTTGACAAATTATGTTACGCGTTCACACACACGTGCGGTCGCAGACTCTGTTGCTGCAGCAGGAAGTGGATTTGCAGCGCGTGCAACACTGCGCGTCACTTGACGTGTAATGTAGTTGGACTTTTCATTTGTTGGAAACTTCGCTCCACCGCGGCCAGCTCCCCGGAGCCACACTCTCCAATTTGTCAAACAGTGACTGTCAGACGTGCACACACACGTTCATACGTGCGCAGCTTGTTGTCACGTGTGAAATACAACCTGCGCGTAACAACGCACGCACGCACGCCTAACAATTTAACCATGCGTGCACACACACGTTGCTGCGCGTCCTTACAGTTGTTTTGACACGATTGTTCCGCCATACACACACACACACACACACACACACACACACACACACACACACTGACAGACACACACACACACACACACACACACACACACACACACACACACACACACACACACACACACACACACACACACACACACACACACACACAGTGACAGACACACACACACACACACACACACTGACAGACACACACACACACACACACTGACAGACACACACACACACACACACACACACACACACACACACTGACAGACACACACACACACACACACACACACACACACACACACACACACACAGTGACAGACACACACACACACACACACACACACACTGACAGACACACACACACACACACACACTGACAGACACACACACACACACACACAGTGACAGACACACACACACACACACACACACACACACACAGTGACAGACACACACACACACACACACACACACACTGACAGACACACACACACACACACACTGACAGACACACACACACACACACACAGTGACAGACACACACACACACACACACTATCTAACTAAAGTAAACACAAACATTTTCTGGACATTTTTCCACTTTTTCTAGAATTCTTGAGTAATTTGACCAGTTTCTTCTCAATCTAAAAATAAACTTTCTACAATTTACTATAGGCTACTATTTCTTTTACCACTTTTTTTTATTATTGTTTGACTTTTATTTTATTTTACAACTTTTTCTGAGAAATTTTAAGAGATTTTTCAAAAAAAACTATTTCTTACCACTTTTCTACAAATGTTTAGTTTTCCACCTAAACAGCGGTTACACACTACAGAACATGAGACTACACCACTAGCACACACACCTGGTTGCCTGGCGACAGACTGACCCCCCCCCCCTCCCCCTGCAGGAGAAGGAGAAGAAGTACATGCTGCCCGTCGACAACCTGAAGCTGAAAGACATCGAGAAGAGCTTCATGTCCAGCAAACACATCTTCGCCCTGTTCAACACCGAGCACAGGTCGGCCACGCCCCCAATGGCCACGCCCCCAATGGCCACGCCCCCACCCATACATCCACCGCTCTGATTGGTCGGCTGACCGTGTGTGTGTGTGTGTGTGTTGCAGGAACGTGTACAAGGACTACCGCCAGCTGGAGCTGGCCAGTGAGTCTCAGGAGGAGGTGGACAGCTGGAAGGCTTCTTTCCTACGGGCTGGAGTGTACCCTGAACGCACCGTGGTACGACTCACTACTGCAACAATACTGCATAGTACTGCAATAGTACTGCATTACTACATGTATTCACTCTGCCACTGTGTGTGTGTGTCCCACAGGACAAAGACAAGGTGAGTCCTCCAGGTGTTTCTGAGACCAGACCGGATCACGTGATCCAGTCCTGGTTTTCATCTGGATCAAAGCCTCAGGTTGTTTCTAGTCTGGAGGATTCAGGACCAGCGGTTCACTCTGGTCCAATAAACAAAGAGCTCTGCATGTTTTTGGACATATATGTATATATCTGAGTAACGTGGACACGGTTATACTTTGTTATTGTGGCTCAGATCAGAGGCCGGATTCACCAAGAAGTCCTTAAGAAACATCTTAACAAATGTATTAAGCTCTGAAATGAAGAAGTTCATAAGAAAGTTCCTCAATATTTTCTTAAGAACAGTCATTTCTTATTTTTCCTAATTAAGAACTTCTTAAAATGCGTCGCTGCAACATGGGGAAGTGGGCGTGGCTAACGGCTAGGTGGGCGTGTCCAGTCGGGGTGGGCGTGGCTAACGGCTAGGTGGGCGTGTCCCGCCGGGGTGGGCGTGGCTAACCAGCAGTGTGTGTGTCAGGTGGAGGCGGAGGAGGCGAGCGGCGACGGGCAGATCCACAGTCTGGACCCTCAGCTGGAGAGACAGGTGGAGATCGTCAGGAACCTGGTGGACTCGTACCTGTCCATCATCCACCGCACCGTCAGAGACCTGATCCCCAAGACCATCATGCACCTGATGGTCAACAACGTAGGACGCACACACACACACACACACACACACACACACACACACACACACACACACTGAGCTGAGTGACTGCTCTCGTCTCCTCAGACCAAGGAGTTCATCCACGCCGACCTCCTGGCTCAGCTCTACTCCTGTGGAGACCAGAACTCACTGATGGAGGAGTCGCAGGAGCAGGTGAGACAGACAGGTGGACAGAGAGACAGACAGAGAGACAGACAGGTGAGGACAGACAGACAGACAGACAGGTGGACAGAGAGACAGGTGGACAGACAGACAGACAGACAGACAGGTAGAGAGACAGACAGGTGGACAGACAGACAGACAGGTGGACAGACAGACAGACAGGTGGACAGAGAGACAGACAGGTGGACAGACAGACAGGTGGACAGAGAGACAGACAGGTGAGGACAGACAGGTGGACAGACAGAGAGACAGGTGGACAGACAGACAGACAGGTGGACAGAGAGACAGACAGGTGAGGACAGACAGACAGGCAGGTGGACAGAGACAGACAGAGAGACAGACAGGTGAGGACAGACAGGTGGACAGACAGAGAGACAGGTGGACAAGGATGTCAGGTTTCCATAGAAACCCCAACACACCGTCACCAGGCCATAATACTGTGTTTGTTTGAGGTGTAAATAAAGGTTTGTTTTGAACAGGCTCAGCACCGTGATGAGATGTTGAGGATGTACCACGCTCTGCGCGAAGGCCTCCACATCATCGGTGACATCAGCACCTCCACCATCACCACGGCGATGCCTCCGCCCGTCGACGACTCCTGGCTGCAGGTGACGGGGATGCCCTCGGGACGCAGGTAACCTAGCAACAGGCGCGATGCGACCGGTCGGGGCCGAGGGGGGGCGAGCGTCACCGAGTCATGTGCTCTCTCTCTCTCTCTCTGCAGGTCGCCCATGTCAAGCCCCACCCCCCAGCGCCGGGCGCCTCCCGGACCCCCCCGTCCCGGCGGCCGCGCCGCGCCCTCCCGGCCCGCCGTGTCACCTGACCCCGGGCCCCCCCCCTCCGTCCCCTCCCGGCCCAACAGAGCCCCCCCGCCCGGAGTCCCCAGGTAACCACAGTAACCACACCCCCCCCCACAGGGAAAACCTGAGGAAACTCTGCTTTCCTGTGCTGTGGTGGGACCTGAAGGCAGCACGACGGGTCTCCAGCTGTTGCACCTGCAAACAGCTGTTTTTAAAACTTTATTTAACCAGAAAAAAGAACAAAGTAACACTGAAACAGAAACGACCCCGTTTGACCACAGATCACTGACATAGTTTCTGATTAAACGGGTCCCGAGTCCGGGTCCCGAGACCTGGTCTTGAGACCTGGTCCTGGGACCGAGTCCTGAGACCGGGTCCCGAGACCGGGTCTTGAGACCGGGTCTTGAGACCGGGTCCCGAGACCGGGTCTTGAGACCGGGTCCTGGGACCGAGTCCTGAGACCGGGTCCCGAGACCGGGTCTTGAGACCTGGTCCCGAGACCGTGTCCCAAGACCGGGTCCCGAGACCGGGTCCCGAGACCGGGTCTTGAGACCGGGTCCTGGGACCTGGTCCCGAGACCGTGTCCCGAGACCGGGTCCCAAGACCGGGTCCCGAGACCGGGTCCCAAGACCGGGTCCCGAGACCGGGTCTTGAGACCGAGTCCTGAGACCGAGTCTTGAGACCGGGTCCCGAGACCGTGTCCCGAGACCGGGTCCTGGGACCGAGGCTCCAGACAGAGGGAAGTGACGCTGCGTTCCAGGCGTTCTGGGTCGGAACGCCACAGCGTCCTGGAACGCAGCGTCACCACGGTCATCATTCACAGGCAAAGTATAAAAGCCTTAACTTCCTGTTTCAAGAAGCAGCTGATACAAATCAAGGCGTGAGACGCTGTGTCCCAGTTCAGGGGCCAATGGGTCGATGGCGGCGGCGGCGGCGGCTTCACAGGCTCCTCCTCCCCTGGCGGCCATGGCAACCGTTCCCGATTGTGTCTGAACATCATCAATGTCCAAACGTCAAACTTCGACCTGCTCCTCAGCGGCGACCACGCCTCCAAGTGGGGTTACCATGGTTACAGCGCAGAGCCGCCTCAACACGCGATAGATAGCATGCTAGGTGGCTAACAATAAGAGTGCGCTAAGAATCTTGGGATACGTGAGGCGGCCCCTGAACTGGAACACAGCCAGATGTCGGTGATGTCACAGTGTGATGTCACAGCGTGATGTCACAGCGTGATGTCACAGTGTGAAAGAAGCATGTTGATGAAGAGAAGAAGAAGAGGAGGAGGAGGAGGGCGAATAGACAGAACAGCAGCGATCCACAAACAACCTGAGAACACGGACAAGAAAGAACCTTTCTTTCTTTCCTCCTCTTTCCTTTCTGCTCATTCCTCATCTTCACCTTCATCTCAGTCTCTCCATCCAGGGAGCAGCGTTAGCTTAGCTTAGCATAGCTTAGCTTAGCTTAGCATAGCTTAGCACAAAGACTGGAAACAGGGGTTAGCTGTTAGCATCTAGCTTCACGCAACATTCACTGTCCTACAACAGAAGATGTCAACAAATACAACAAATACACAACTAAACATGAACGAATCTATTCTGCCCTTGTTTGCTGCTGTTGATAACTTGGCAGATAGCTAACAGGGTTCATCAATAAACACCGAGCCAGCAGGTGCGTTTTGAGATGTTTACTGTAGAAACACTGTGAAACTGCAATACAAAGATAAAAAATAAAATGTTACATGTTGTTTGTCTTGTTCTTTAACATAAACAATTACCATACATGACGTAAATATTCATAAACAGGATGAATTCTCAATGAACTGATCACAAGAATAATTAGCGATTAGCGGCGATTAGCTCAATGCTAACGTTACATTGAAAACGCCATTGACGAGCTAGCACATTAGCATCGCTTCGGTTTTAAAGTTTTCTCACACAACTAAAGAACTGTTCCTAAATCTTCGACAGTTAAGCTCCACACAAGAACGACCAATACTTACAGACATATATGCCTCTCAGGGTACAGCTGAGAAAAAATGAATGTGTAAAAATGAAAACAATAGCTTCACTCAAGCTTCCTGTCTGAGGAGAAGAACTAAGGCAAGTCTGAAGTGACACACAGAACATTAGAGTCCAGAATGCCCCTGTCTCTTAAAGGGGCGGCACACTCCCCGTCTGGTATGCTATGCTATACCACTATGACCCTTTAAGTAACAACACTACTTCAGAGGTCGGTCTTGAATACACCCTTAGGGAGTCACCTTTAACAACTCTCACTTCCACCTTACGGACCCTGTCGTCTTGACCGGGAAAGGTGTTTACCACAAGTCCTGTAGGCCATTCATTACGTTTGGCCTGGCTGTCCTTTAGGAGCACGATATCTCCAACTTGCAAGTTAGGTTGATCTGCTTGCCATTTCCTCCTTGGCTGGAGTGTTGCCAGGTACTCTTGGCGCCATCGTTTCCAGAATGAACAGTCCCTGGACTTGTTTCCATTGACTCCGGTAGAGATCCTTAAGGTCAAGGTCTCCTGAGGCGCTGTCACAGAATCGACCTTTTGCGTTAAAAGCATCGCAGAGTGACAGACGGTTGGCATGTCGGGATCTGACGACACAGGAACTAGACGTGCATTCATTATGGCGACGACTTCCGCCATCAGTGTGACAAGAACTTCGTGCGTCAGACTGGGGGAATGCACCTTGAGCAGCATGCCATCTAAAATGCGCCGAGCAACCCCAATCATTCTTTCCCACACTCCCCCCATGTGAGAAGAGTGTGGAAGATTAAAGTCCCAAGTACAGCCTTGGTCTTTGAGGTAAGACTGAAGCTCAGCGTTGTCTGATGTTATGCCGAGTTCTTTGCATGCGCCAACAAAGTTCGTCCCTCGGTCCGAACGGAAGAGCTTTGCTGGACCTCTGATGGCGATGAATCTTCTGAGCGCATTTATAAAGCTTGATGTAGACAGAGACTCTACTACCTCCACATGAACCGCTCTGGTAACCAAACAGGTGAACATGACGGCCCAGCGCTTGCTTTCTGAAAGACCTCCCCTGGTACGACGAGCACAGACAGACCATGGTCCGCAGGATTGTGTTCCGTGCTGACAAAGTGCCACTGTACTGGCTGTGATGACTTCCTTATGCGCGCGACTCTGTTAGCGACGTACACATAGAATCTCCGGTTGGCGTTGTAGATATATCCGAGCACAACTCGAGAGTCAGTGTAAAACTTCACTGTGTGGATGTTGACGTCTAGCTCGTCCACTAACATGTCGGCTAGCTCGACTGCGAGCACAGCTGCACAAAGCTCCAGGCGAGGCACAGTATGGGAGTGGCGTGGTGCTAATTTAGATTTCCCCATACAGAATCCTACATGACTTTGTCCTCGATCGTCAACGGCTCTGAGGTAGGCCACCGCCGAGATGGCTGTCGTAGAGGCGTCGGAGAAGACACATAGTTCCCTCAGCTTGGTGGAGAGTAAGGAAACAGGTAGGTATGGTCTTGGTATGTGCAGTTGCTCAAGTGCCTTGAGTGATTCTTTCCAGGACTTCCACTGTTTCTCCTTTTCTGCAGGTATTGGGTCGTCCCATCCATATTGCTCAGTGCACAGTTCTCTGACTATGGCCTTGCCTTGTACTGTTATGGGAGCCACAAACCCCAACGGGTCGAATATGCTGTTGACCGTAGAGAGAATTCCCCACGGGTGAATGGCTTCTCCTCTGTAGAGACAAGGAAGGTAAAGCTGTCAGTTTGAAGTTGCCAATTGAGGCCCAAACTTCTCTGCAGGGGCAAAGGATCCACACCCAGCTCAAGGTCTTTCAGCTCCTTAGCACGCTGTCTGGTGGAAACGCTTCCATCACTGCATTGTGATTAGAGGCTATTTTATGCAGTCGTATGTTTGAGTCGGCTAACATTTCTTTTGTGTTTTTCAGGACTCGGATGGCGTCGTTGGAGGAGGAGAATGAGGTAAGTCCGTCGTCAACATAGAAGTTCCTTAGAACGAACTGTTTTGCCTCAGTGTCATGTTCTTCCTGACTTTGCAGGGCAGCTCTTCTCAACCCGTATATGGCGACAGCGGGAGAAGGGCTGTTTCCAAATACGTGTACAGTCATGCGGTACTCCCTGACCTCCTTGGTCGGGTCGTTGTCCTCAAACCAGAGGAAACGTAAGAAGTCGCGATGGTCTGGGCGAACCTTGAAGCAATAGAACATTTGTTCTATATCCGCTGCCACCGCCACGGGTTCCTTACGGAAGCGAGTGAGGACTCCCAAAAGTGTGTTATTTAGGTCAGGGCCGCTCAACAGGACGTCGTTCAGGGAGACGCCCTCATGCTTGGCACTGGAGTCAAACACTGCTCGCACCTGACCCGGCTTGCGCGGATGATAAACTCCAAAAATTGGTAAGTACCAACACTCCTGCTCCCCGTTGAGTGGTGGGGCTGGTTCAGCATGACCTGCGTCGAAGATTTTTCTCATGAATGCAACCATGTGTTCTTTCATGTCCTTTATTTAAGCGAGCATGTGGAACAACGTCGAAAGGCGCTTGACTGCTTGGACTCGATTGTTGGGGAGTTTCTGCCTTGGTTCCCTGAAAGGTAGTGGTGCGACCCAACTGTTTGAGTCATCCATGAAGACTTCCTTGTCCATTATTTCCAGAAAAGCTTTGTCTTCCACAGACATGGCAGGCTTGTCGTCATGTGGTGTTTGCTGGAAGACTCCTTCACCAAGGCTATCTGTTTCGTCAAACAGGTCTTTCAGCGTGTTAGCCTTTGGAAGGTGAAAGCGATGTACTGGCACTTCGAGCTTCTCTTTGATGTGGAGAACAAGGGTCAAACAGAGATGACGTCCGTTGCTCAGCACGTTAGTGCGATAGACATTGACACGATCCGATTTATGGGCTCTTCCAAGGCAAACCTCTCCTACGATCACCCAGCCCAAGTCGAGACGCTGGGCGTAAGGAGCACTGTGGGGACCATTGCATTGTTCTCGAACCTTGTGTGCCCTTGGGACGTCTCGGCCGAGCAGGATGAGGATGGCTGCTGAGGGATCTAGAGCTGGAATCCTGTCCACAACCCGCTTGAGATGTGAATAGTGTCTGGCGATCTCCGGCGTGGGGATTTCAGACTTGTCATCTGGGAGCATATCACATTCGATTAATGTGGGAAGAGGGACTTGAGTCTTACCATCGAATGACTCCATGATGAAATTGTTGGCTCTCCGACCCATGGTTTCAATGGTTCCCGAGCACGTCTTCAATGTGTATGCCGCTGTGCCCTCTGTAATCCCAAAGAGCTCGAAAAACTCTGTTCTTGCTAGGGACTTGTTGCTCTGCTCGTCGAGAACAGCATAAGCCTTGACTGCTCTTTTTCGTTGGCCAGCTGGGTAAACTCTGACAAGACAGATTTTGGAGCATGATCTTCCTCTGACAGTTGGCCCACAGATGTCAGTGCATTTTGATGTGACAGTTTCAGCGGCTCCTTCCTCTTGCTCCCCGCCTTGATCTCTCGTGGTTGCGGAGATCTCAGCCATCCATGGAGCCGGCCCTGGATGTAGTGCAGTGGGGTGTCTCTCACTCCGGCATTCTCTGCACTGAACATTTTTACCACAATCCTTGGCTAGGTGACTGGTTGATGCACAGCACCTATAGCAAATGTTTTTCTCTTTGAGGTAGGCTTTCCTCTCATCCAATGTTTTGCTCCTAAAACCACGGCACTTCCTAAGGGGGTGTGGTTTGTTGTGGAGTGGGCATTGTTTGTCTGGGTCAGCCATATTTTTCTCTGAGTGGTCGTTGTAGCTACTGTCTGAGCACTGAGACCTCTGTCTTTTTGACAGAAACAGATGTTCTCACATTTGGTCGAAACGGATGCTCTGCTTCCCATGCTCCCACCGCCTGTGAGAGCAGAGGATGGGTCGTTGAGCGTTTTGGCTTGATCACAAACAAACTTTGCGAACAACTAAAGGTGGGTATGATTTTTGATATTTTTCCTTGTAATGTGATGCAAGAGAGACCCACTTGTCGTGTAGGGAGTATGGCAGCTTTTGAACAATAGGAGTGATTCCACGAGATGTGTCCAGGTAGTTTAGACCAGGTAGGAATCCATCTGACCTGGAACAAGCTCCATAAGAATGTCTCCCAGCTCTCTCAACCTTTGATTTTCTCTATTTGAGAGTTTTGGAAAATCATCCACCTTCTTGAGGAGTGCACGATAGCAGGGATCCATAACAATCCTCCAACCTTTGCCATACCATGCTCACCCCTGCTGCTGCATCGTGGATGTGGACTGCTCGTATCCTCTTTGCATGTTCGGATGATTTTGGTCCAAGCCATTTACACAGCAGGTCGAGCTCCTCTCTGTATGTCAAGTTTAAGTCAGCTGTAGAACTGTGGAAAGATTCCTTCCAGGCCCAGTAATTCTCAGCGTGGTCATCAAACCTTAACAGTCGGAGCTTATCATCTCAGAGATCAAGTACTTGGCCAGATCTGTTGTGGATGAAGAACTGGGCTCATTGGTTCTAGGAGGAGCATACATGCGTGGTTGAGGAGGTTGGTTGCTATAGCTGGCTTGTCTAGTGTAGCGTGACTGTGATTGATAGCTGGACTTGCCTTTGGATGGATTTGAATCATACAGACGTTCTTGTTTCAGGATGCCAGTTCTGGTTGAGGTTTGCGGATGAGGATAATATGGAGTGGCGTCATCCTCCCGTTTGAATGTTTGCTGAACAGGTATGTCATAGTCACAGAGTTCGTAGTTGCTGATCTCGCTTAACTCGTCTATACCTTTCCCCTTGCTGTTTTCAGCTGCCTCACCGCTGTCCATGGTTAGCTGGCGCGTTGGTGCTGGCGCGGGTTCGAGTGGCTTTGAGTCCGGATGAGGCTCAGGTCTTGGATCCTCCGTGTCCTTATCTTCAACATGTTCACTTTTTAGGCTAGCAAGATCTCTTGCTCATCCTCGGCAGCTGCTTCCAGAACATCAGCTTCAGCAGCCGCAAAGCTACGCTCTCTAGCCTCAACACGTGCAGACTAGCTTCTAGCTCTGCTTTCTTTCTAGTAGCCTCAGCTGCAGCCTTTTGTTGCTGCTCTTCAATGTATGCTTTAGCTTTAATCACGTCTGCTTCTTTTTGTGCAAATGATGCTTGAGCGTGCAGCCTCCGCTTTTACGCGTCCTGGTTGCAATGGCACTGGCTGAGGAACGTTGGCTGGCGCGTGAGGTGTTGGAACAGACTGACCTCGTCTCCAGCGCGTCTTCTTTTTTGTCCATTGTGAAGCTTTGTTGACAGTTGAATCTTTGTGCTTCTATAAAGATCCACTTTTCTGTAGGAACCCCTTTCAGCGTATGTCTTTTCACTATTCTGCCCTTGTTTGCTGCTGTTGATAACTTGGCAGATAGCTAACAGGGTTCATCAATAAACACCGAGCCAGCAGGTGCGTTTTGAGATGTTTACTGTAGAAACACTGTGAAACTGCAATACAAAGATAAAAAATAAAATGTTACATGTTGTTTGTCTTGTTCTTTAACATAAACAATTACCATACATGACGTAAATATTCATAAACAGGATGAATTCTCAATGAACTGATCACAAGAATAATTAGCGATTAGCGGCGATTAGCTCAATGCTAACGTTACATTGAAAACGCCATTGACGAGCTAGCACATTAGCATCGCTTCGGTTTTAAAGTTTTCTCACACAACTAAAGAACTGTTCCTAAATCTTCGACAGTTAAGCTCCACACAAGAACGACCAATACTTACAGACATATATGCCTCTCAGGGTACAGCTGAGAAAAAATGAATGTGTAAAAATGAAAACAATAGCTTCACTCAAGCTTCCTGTCTGAGGAGAAGAACTAAGGCAAGTCTGAAGTGACACACAGAACATTAGAGTCCAGAATGCCCCTGTCTCTTAAAGGGGCGGCACAGAATCAGTCAGTGCAGTTTTAGGTGTTGGTTCCACTGACACGGAGAACATCAGAGAACATTAGAGAACATTAGAGAACATCAGAGAACATCAGAGAACATTAGAGAACATTAGAGAACATCAGAGAACATCAGAGAACATTAGAGAACATCAGAGAGAACATTAGAGAACATCAGAGAGAACATCAGAGAACATCAGAGAACATCAGAGAACATTAGAGAACATCAGAGAGAACATCAGAGAACATCAGAGAACATTAGAGAACATTAGAGAACATCAGAGAACATCAGAGAACATTAGAGAACATCAGAGAGAACATTAGAGAACATCAGAGAGAACATTAGAGAACATTAGAGAACATCAGAGAACATTAGAGAACATCAGAGAGAACATCAGAGAACATCAGAGAACATTAGAGAACATTAGAGAACATCAGAGAACATCAGAGAACATTAGAGAACATCAGAGAGAACATCAGAGAACATCAGAGAACATTAGAGAACATCAGAGAACATCAGAGAACATTAGAGAACATCAGAGAGAACATTAGAGAACATCAGAGAGAACATTAGAGAACATCAGAGAACATTAGAGAACATCAGAGAACATCAGAGAACATTAGAGAACATCAGAGAGAACATTAGAGAACATCAGAGAGAACATTAGAGAACATCAGAGAGAACATTAGAGAACATCAGAGAACATTAGAGAACATCAGAGAACATCAGAAAACATTAGAGAACATTAGAGAACATCAGAGAACATCAGAGAACATCAGAGAGAACATTAGAGAACATCAGAGAACATTAGAGAACATCAGAGAGAACATTAGAGAACATTAGAGAACATTAGAGAACATTAGAGAACATCAGAGAACATCAGAGAGAACATTAGAGAACATCAGAGAACATCAGAGAACATCAGAGAGAACATTAGAGAACATCAGAGAACATCAGAGAGAACATTAGAGAACACTAGAAACAGCATTTCCTGCAGAAAATGCGGGTGGAAGCTGAAAGCCATTGCTGAATAAGTTGACGTAGACATGCAAGTAACATGTCCAAGGGAGGATTTGAACCCATGACCTTGTGAGTGATAGTCTGAGACACTAACCACATGGCTACAGAGGACCTGACTTGTACCCAGCTTTATACTGTCAAGATTCAAAGACTGTCCAATGACAGCTGAATAGTTTGAATGAAAAGTCAAGATACTATGTGACATAACAGAGACTTTGCATCTAGTTAGATGGAAAGAAAGCTTGAAACAACATGACAAAGGCTGGTTTCGAACCCACAACCTCATGATCTCCAACCATTTACTCTACCACTCCGCCACAGAGAGCACACTGATACTAAACCTGTTGTCATCTATTCTAATGTGATCATATTTGGCAAACTTTGGTTGGAGTAATCAGTGTGATAACAAACACCTGTAACTAATTGAAGGCGGGGGAGGGGAGGTTAATTCTGCTGGTCACAGGGGGCAGTGCAGGACAAGAAATGATGGATGAGAATAATTTAAGTGCTTTACATTTCTCTGCTGTGTTCAAAGTTCCAGTGCAAATCAATCTGAGTGCAGTAGTAGAAACATGTAAGATTGAAAGAGGTTAAGAGACACAACATAACAACATCACCCATCCTGGATTTGACCAAGGGATCTTTGCGTTGTAAAGCAGGTACATTAACCCCTAGTCTACCACCAGAGTTGGTAATGGAAAGCCACAGAGAGCATACTGATGCTGATGTGACACTGATCAATGTGATAACAAACACCTGTAACCAAGCAAATGTAATCACTGTCTCTTAACGACCACCTGAAACCAATTGAAGGAGCAGAATTCAACACAACATAACAACAATACGCAACTGGGATTCGAACCAGGAACCTGTGAGTTGCAGAGCAGGCACCTTAACCCCTACACTACAGACAGAGTTGGTCAGACAGAGACAGGTGGTGAATTTCATGCACTACACAGAGGAGAGCAGAGTAGGATTTCAGCTGAATTGCAGAAAAAGTTAAATATTGTAAAAAGTATAAATAGTATGAAAGAGAAAAGTCATAGCATAAAAGTATTCAAGAAGCTGCACATTTTGATATATGAATTGTTGAAACAGCACAAAGTATGAAGGAGTAGTTAGGTGCGCGGAAGACGTAAGAATAAGTATAAAGAAACAAAATGGCCGACCAGAAGAACAACCTAATTAGAGAACATCAGAGAACCACACCCTAAATCATTTCACTTTCACTTTCAGTTCCACCTGTCTGTCTCTCACCTGTCTGTCTCTCACCTGTCTGTCTCTACCTGTCTGTCTCTCACCTGTCTGTCTGTTTGTGTGATCCTGTTCTGATAGAACCGTATAAACAGGAAGTACTCAGGTGTGTTAGTGTTAGGACAGGAAGCCCCCCTCCCCCCACCTACACACACACACACACTCATATTGACCATATATGGTTATTTTTCAGAATCTCTATCAGTGACCAGTGAGGAGTTCACCAATGGTACGTCAGCTGTGTGTGATGTCACTGTGTGTCACATCTCATCGTCCAATCAGCATCATAATGAGCCATGTGATTGACAGCTCCATCACGGTGTAACTGTCTCTCTACCTGTCTGTCTCTCTCTGCCGTCTCCAGTCAGAGGACACCTGGTCCATCGCCGTCCTCCAGACTCCGCCCCCTGACACACACACACACACACACACTGTCAGCAGCAGTCACCTGTCACCTGTCTTCCAGGCTCCGCCCCCTCACTGTCAGGTTCACTCACCTGACGACTTGTCTACACTTCAGTTAACTGATGATGTCACCACTGATCCTCCACTGTTGCCCCTGGAAACAAGCAATGACCTTCTTGTATGGCATCACGGAAGCGGCCAATCAGACGTCGGCAGGCGCCGGTGGTGCCGGGTGGAGTTTGAACCGGTTCCTACTGACTGGTTTGAACTGGTTTGAACTGGTTTCAGCCGGTCGCAGTGTGTTTACTGTCGATTGACCACTGATTGGCTGTCGTTCTCCTCTGACCTTTAACCTTCTGACCTTAAAGGGGAACTGCCTTTTTTTTTACAACCTGGACCTTATTTCTCTCCTAAACTCCGATCATCTCCTCCTCCAAGAGCCGCGTGTATCCCATAATAATAATGGAGTCTACAGGAGCAGGATGCAGCCTCTAAATAACACATGATCTGCTGAGGAACTGCTCCTGTAGACTCCATTATTATTATGGGATATACGCGGCTCCACAGTTATCTGGAGGAGGAGATGATCGGAGTTTAGGATAGAAATAAGGTCCAGATGATAAAAAACGGAATTCCCCTTTAACCCTCTGACCTTAACCCTTTTCTTGTCTCTTTGTTTGTGGTGGTCATGTTTCCCAGTCGTCCCAGTAAAGGTAGCCCCGCCCACGGAGAGAGCCCCCAGTCTTCCATTGAGGGTTAAGCTGCTCCAGTGTGTTTGTCTCTACTGATGATGCTGATGATGTTACTGTGAACATTAAGAGTAATAACTATCATTATATTTCTCCATATTTAAACAAACACGACCCGTCAGGAGTTTGGACACAGTGCTTTTTCTTTATTTCTATCACTTCCTACGTTGTAGACTCAAACTGGGACGTCAGAACATCAGAAGGTGTGTCCAAACCTTTGGCTGGTAGTGTATGTATACATAGATACTGTATATATACATACACATATACTATATACATACATATGTATTTATATACATCGAATGATCAGCGATGTTCTTCTGCAATATGAGTGTTTGTGTGGTCCCGCTATGTGAGACAGGTCATGTGACCATCAGCTGACATCAGGTTTATAAAGTACTGTAGAGGATGCTAACCTGATGCTAAGCTAACGCTAAGCTGATGCTAACCTCCAGAGGTCCAGACTTGCACACACAGCTAGCCTGTTAGCTAGCCTGTTAGCTAGCTGTATCATCATCTGGAATTGTGTTTTTATGCTGATTTATTTTCTTTACAGTGTAAAGTTTAATATTGTTTGAACCTGTATTTATTGATCTATTTATTGATTGATTTATCACCTGTGTAGTTTTTATCGATGTTTAAAAAGATATTGAATCTGGCTCTACTGTGTTCTACTGTCAAGTATTAGGTTCTAGTGTCGTCTGTCGGCCTTTGATCTCACTGAACTGACTGGTTCTAACTGGTTCTAACTGGTTCAGACTGGTTCTAACTGGGTTTTACTGGTTCTAACTGGTTCTAACTGGTTCTTACTGGTTTTTACTGGTTCTAACTGGTTCTAACTGGTTCAGACTGGTTCTTACTGATTTTAACTGGTTCTAACTGGTTTTTACTGGTTCTAACTGGTTTTTACTGGTTCTAACTGGTTTTTACTGGTTATAACTGGTTTCAACTGGTTCTAACTGGTTTTTACTGGTTCTAACTGGTTCTAACTGGTTCTTACTGATTTTAACTGGTTCTTACTGGTTCAAACTGGTTTTAACTGGTTTTTACTGGTTCTAACTGGTTTTTACTGGTTCTAACTGGTTTTTACTGGTTCTAACTGGTTCTAACTGGTTTTTACTGGTTTCAACTGGTTCTAACTGGTTCCAACTGGTTCTAACTGGTTCTAACTGGTTCTAACTGGTTTTTACTGGTTCTAACTGGTTCTAACTGGCTGTGAAGTCAGTGGACAGAATTTGCATCAACAAACTTTCACCAGCTTCACTTCATTTTCTGTCGTTTCCTCCGATTCTTTGTTTCCTACAAACAGAAGTAACCTGTAAAGTATAAATACATGAGATGAAGTGTTATGTGGTTTTAATGATGATTTCCAGCTCCAGACAAAATGTGAACGTTAATGAAGATCAATATTCTTTTATAATTCTGGTCCAATGAAAACATTTGTAGCAATATAGGTGTGGTGGTCTGCCATTGGTCCAGTTAGTCCTCGTCGTGACGTCTCTGTAGAGGTAGCGCCGCTCGGAGCTGCGTTCAACACGCCGCGCGCCACCGTGTGTTTGTAGCTGTGGCGTGTCCTCGTGTCCATGGTAACGTCAGCATGGTCGTCGTATGATGTTGAAGCTGGCGCTGCGGCCGTTGAACGCCGCTCGGCTCGGCGGTCGTGGTAGTTCGCTGTGTTAGTCGTGATGTTTACACTATATATGAGACCATGATGTACCCGATATATGTATGTGTGAGGAGAACATATAAATATATATATAGCTCTATAAGACTGAAATATGCAGCGGCCCACACTGTAGTGTGTGTATGTGTGTGTGTGTGTGTGTGTTTGTGTGTGTGTGTGTGTATCTTAGTGTCATGTGATCAGGGCCAACAGACGTGTTCATGTGAATAAAGTCTGTGAACGAAGACGACGACGTCCTGTCTTTACTTTATGTTACTGGAGTAAAAAAGTACTTGTGTATCCGAAAGTATATGCTTTTAAATGTACTTGAAGTCACTACACCGGAGGTGATTCATTGAACTGGGAAAGGATCTGGTCCTCAATTGTCTTTGCCTCTAAAAATCCAAACCATCAACAGATCCATTTCAATTATATCCACAGGACTTACCTCACTCCGAGGAGAAACTTTCTCATGAAACGTTTATCATCTCCAAATTGCACCCTGTGCCCGGATGGACTTACAGGCTCATATTTACATATGTACTGGGAGTGTAGGGATGTGAAGCTTTTTTGGGGTGAGGTCTGTGCTACTTTATCTAATGTACTGGAAGTCAATGTGCCATGTTCTCCCATTGTGTTACTTCTGAATGACACCACCTCACTAAAATTGGCATGCTGGAAGAGACATATCCTCCTAACGGGCATCACTGCTGCCAAAAAGATGCTGGCTTTACGTTGGAAACCTCCACATACAGTTACCAAGCCCCATTGGATTAACACATTCATTGATATAATAAATATGGAGCTTTCAGTGGCAAGAATGCACGGTGCTGGAGCTGATACTATTCTAGCATGGCAAACAATGGCAAATAAGATCCAGGAATTGTTGTAATTTCTATGTCTTTTTACATATCTTGTTAAAACATGGTCTGTCATATCCTGTAAGAGTTTTTATATAGATCCAAATTTAGGGGGGGTGGGGGGATGTCGCCTGGTTTTTTGTTTTTTGTTTTATTTTATTTTATTTTATTTTATTTCCTTAGATTGCATTGTACCTTTTACTTGTATCGAACTGCTGTACCTGTTTTACCTGAAAAGCAATAAAAAAGTTGTTCACAAAAAAAAAAAAAAAAATGTACTTGAAGTAAAAGTAAAAGTACATTCCTTATTTTTCACATCAATGAATGACTACAATTGTTTCTAAATTGAAGGAGGTTTTAACTCTTTGGAACCAAGGATTCCTCCAGGTCGTCTTCAGACTGAAGCCGTCGTCGTCACGGTCTCGTTCTGAGTCGATGAACGCAGCGGAGAACGTGGAGAACGTGGAGAACGTGGCGACTGGCGCCTTCCTGATGGGGAGGGACCACGTAGACCCCAGTGGAGAGCTGCGCTGTGATTGGTTTCCTTCTCTCACAAACAGGATTTTAGAAAAAACCTGAAAGTAATGAGTACTTTTCAGCCTAGAAATGAACTCCAGTAAAGTACACACCCTCTGGATATGTACTGAAGTAAATGTACTCCGTTACTGTGCACCACTGGTCAGCCTGTTCCTCCATCCCATAATCCCTATTCATGAGTTTCAAATGTAGTCCTTCACCTGCCGTGTTAAGGGCAGGTGTTTCTGATTGGAGCAGGATCCTCAACACGGCAGGTGAAGGACGACATTTGAAACTCATGGATCGTCTTAGCAGTAGGTACGTTACCTTTATTGTCGGTGCAAGCTATTTTTAGAACGGCGGAGCAGAGCCGTGAGCTGCTCAGAGCTACGCTACGGAGGCCAGAGATGCAAAAGTACCCAGATTCTTTACTTGAGTAAAAGTAAAAGTACCTGTGTAAAAAATGACTTGAGTAAAAGTGAAAGTACTGATCCAAATATCTACATCTAAAATACAGGCTATGAAAATTACTCAAAAGTATTAAAAGTAAAAAGTAGTTCTATATATTTTATATATTTATATATATATAAAACCTCTGGTGCACGTTGCCTTCAGGGACAGTTGTTCATCAACAGTCTCTGTGTTTCCCTCTGAAACAACTCTGTGTGGTAACGTTGTGTTATTATCTCATAGCGTGGTGAATGTGCAGGTCACAACTTGTCCACCAGAGCGTTGTGGAGTTGTTGGATTGTGTATTTGATGAGTCTGATGAATCAGAGAGACACTGAGCCGGTGTCAGGGACAGTGGACATGAAGCTGCACTGTGTGTCTGCAGCCAGAAGGTGGAGCTGCTGCACCACAGCCTGAGCAGCATCATCATCATCATCATCACCGTCCTAGTGAGAGGACTTCACTGAGACAGAAACAGGAAGAGAGAAAGAGAACGAGGGAAAGAGAGAAAGAGAAAGAGAGAGAGAGCTGCTGGACGAGAGGAAAGATAAAAAATATTTAAAAAGAAGAAGAAGAAGAAGAAGAAGAAGAGAGAACAACGACACGGACACAGAGAAGAAGAGAGAGAGGATTTAAAACATGAGAACGGACGATTAAACTGATCTGTGACCAGATCTGTCCGTCCCTGTCTCTCTGTCTCTGTCTCCGTCCCTGTCTGTCTGTCTCTGTCTCTCTGTCTGTGTGTGTCTGTGTCTGTGTCTGTGTGTGTGTCTGTGTGTGTGTGTGTCTGTCCTCCACCTGCAGACATGTCCTCCCGGCCTGACAGTAAGACAGGTAAGCGTCTCCTCCTTCAACACCCTGAAAACTCACTTCCTCTTAGTTTCCTGCTCTTTGCTGCTCAAACACAGGCTTTTATTTTGTAGTTTCTGATGATGATGATGATGATGATGATGATGATGATGATGATGATGAAGGTGTTGACCCTCCTCTTCCTCAGCCTCTCAGTTTGTGAATCTCACCTTGAGACTGAAGGATAAGCTCCACCCACACAGGATCAAACACACCCTGTCACCGAGGAAACCATCGGATCCCAACCCGCAGCCACACACACCGCAGCTCAAGGTACACACACACACACACACACACACACACACACACACACACACACACACACGGACAAAGCTAATAGCTCAGTTTGGACCCAGAACAACTAACTGTAACAGAATGTTGTTCACCAACATCACGTCTACGAGGCGTCACGACAACAACATCACGTCTACGAGGCGTCACGACAACAACATCACGTCTACGAGGCGTCACGACAACAACATCACGTCTACGAGGCGTCACGACAACAACATCACGTCTACGAGGCACAACACAACACAACACAACACAACAGGCTTTTCCCCCCTTTACTCCTACAACAATCACACTTGACACAATAACAGTAGACATGAAAAGTAACATTTTTTGTATTACAAATTTTTTTAAAGTTAATTTGAATATGCAAACGAGCAATACACGAATTGACAAAATATCCCCATTGGGGTGTATCGTATCGTATCGTATCACATCGTATCGTATCGTATCGTATCGTATCGTATCGTATCACATCGTATCGTATCGTATCGTATCGTATCGTATCGTATCGTATCACATCGTATCGTATCGTATCGTATCGTATCGTATCACATCGTATCGTATCGTATCGTATCGTATCACATCGTATCGTATCGTATCGTATCGTATCGTATCACATCGTATCGTATCGTATCGTATCGTATCGTATCACACCGTATCGTATCGTATCGTATCACACCGTATCGTATCGTATCGTATCACATCGTATCGTATCATATCGTATCACATCGTATCGTATCGTATCACACCGTATCGTATCGTATTGTATCGTATCGTATTGTATCGTATCTTATTGTGTCGTATTGTATTGTGTCGTATCGTATCATATTGTATCGTATCTTATTGTGTCGTATTGTATTGTGTTGTATCGTATCATATTGTATCGTATCGCATCGCATCGTATCGCATCGCATCGTATCGTATCGTATCGTATCGTGTTGTGTTGTATTGTATCGTGTTGTGTTGTATTGTATCGCATCGTATCATATTGTGTCATGTTTATGTGAATTTGCCTGCTGTATTTGTGTTGTTTCCTCCCCATCAGTGTTTTGAGAATAGCTCACTACCTCATATTTAAGTTAAGCTTTATTGTGATAGGCCAGTTTGGTCACATGACAGTTCAGAGTTTGAGCGGGAAAATGCATAGCCTCTACTACATGCGGTCTGCTTGCAGCTTCAGCTGGTATCTTTTTCCTCCTGCTGCTTGTGTCTAGGAAATTATCGCTTGTAAGTATTGCTCACCATTCTTAGTTAATTATGACCTTACACAGATTCCAATAGTGTATTGTAAATATTTAAATATTATAAAAACGTTTGTTTATTCACATGTAGCGAAATTGTGCTAACATTGTGCTAACGCTATGCTAATGCTAAGCTAACCATTAGCCTACAGCTATTTGCATTACCATTCATGTGAATGTATTATGTTGGCTTTGTAACAATACAGTAATTGTAATTCCTTTCTGTACCATTTCAGTTTTACAAAAAAAAATATGTTTCAAGACCTCAGTAAAGGCTCTTCAACTTCATTCACGCCTCTGAGTTTCTCTTGGAGCTTGTTCGCTATCTGTCAATTTGTGTAGTCACACACTGAGGACAGAATAGTAAAAAAGCGTCAGCGCAGCAGACACTGCAGCTTCAAGGAAAGAAAGGTACTGTGCAAGCTCTACGCCTCGCTCTCAAAGGTCTCCATAGTCACCTTTTCTCATACAATCTTGGATTAGCTACCCACGATGTCACATGCTAACGAAGCTAGCCAGGATCAAACACCCATGAAGTCACAAGCTAATGGGACTAGCCAGGATGAAACACCTGATGATGTTACAGAAAATAAAGCTGCAACCAAAGCTAAATCACAGAGTTCTGCCTCCTCCGCGTCATCTTACTTTTCCTCAGCTAGCAGGAAGGCAGCCAAAGCCCGTGCTAAAGCCGAAGCCGCACGTGCAAAGGCTCCTTTCGTCCAGCGAGAGGCTGAATTAAAATTAGCAGAGGCCCGTCTAGCTGCTGAGGCAAAGGTAGAAGAAGCCCGTCTAGCTGCAGATGTGAAAGTCAAAGAGGCACGCATAATAGCTGAATTGGCAACTTTACAACATGAGAAAGAGGTAGCTGTAGCCATGGCAGAGGCTGAAGTCCTCGAAGCAGCTGCAGAGATTGGAGATAGAGAGGGCAGCGTAAGTCGCCACGATTCAGTTCTTGGTGCCATGCAGCGCACAAGCGACTATGTTGAACAGCACTCCAAGCTACATCTTGGTGATCCGGAGCCTCCAGAACTTAAACCATATACGCCAACCCTGTTGTCACCTGTCAAAGCTGACGTCCAAACAGATAAAAAAGAGGACACTCCTGGAGAGTACAGTGGCACTTCTCAAGCCTTACCTGGGGATGATGTTCCTGCAGCAAAGCAACCTGAGAGGGCAACGCCAGTGGTTCGTCAACGCACCACGACGGACAACGACAACCACAAGGCACCACAACCCAAAGGGTCAACGCCAGCAGTTCATCACCAACCCCCTGCTAACCCTCCCTTCGCAGAGCCAGCCACTTCCTCTCTCAACAGGGTTTCATTACAGCCGCATACAGATGATAGGACTGGTATGAGCGATATCACAAGGTACTTAGTGCGCCGCGAGCTTGTGAACTCTGGTCTCATCAAGTTCAGTGACCGCCCAGAAAGTTATTGGGCGTGGAAGTCCTCGTTTCACAATGCCATAGAAGGACTTAACTTAAGCGCAAGTGAAGAACTTGATCTCTTAACAAAGTGGTTAGGAAACCAGTCCTCAGAACATGTCAGAAGGATCCGTTCTGTGCATGTGGCTAATCCCGCTACAGGTTTAAGGATGGCTTGGGATCGCTTGGAGGAGTGTTACGGCTCCCCCGAAGTAATCGAGAGAGCTCTTTTTGAGAGAATAGAGAACTTCCCTAGAATCGGTCCCAAGGACGCTTTAAAGCTCAGGGAACTGGGAGACCTGTTAAGGGAGTTAGAGTCCGCCAAGTCTGAGGGTTACCTACCTGGTCTCTCATACCTGGATACCGCCAGGGGAGTCAACCCCATCGTGGGAAAGTTACCATACAGTCTGCAAGAGAGGTGGTTGGCTCACGGTTCCTTGTACAAGGAGCAGCACAATGTATCCTTTCCTCCATTTGCCTTCTTCACAGACTTCGTATGTAACGAAGCACGAAGAAGAAACGACCCTAGCTTCACACTCTTGGCTCTCCCTGTAGTCTCTTCGACCAGTTCTCACAGATTCTCTACAGATTCATCAAAGCCTGAACGAATGGAAAGAAGATCAGGATACTTCAAAAGTCAAGTGTCTGCTCACAAAACGGAAGTAGCATTGCAACACTCAACGTCTCAGTCAGACAGTTTCAGCAGCAAGCCAAGTGACATCAATAGGCAATGCCCCATCCACAAAAAACCCCATTCTTTAAGAAAGTGCAGAGGGTTTCGAAGTAAACCGCTTGAAGAGCGCAAGGCTTTTCTTAAAGAGAACGGCATCTGCTTTAGGTGTTGCTCTTCTACTGCTCACTTCGCTAAGAACTGTGAAGTGCCCTTGAAGTGCAAGGAGTGTGAGAGCGACCGCCACATCGGTGCACTACACCCTGGACCTGCTCCATGGGACGTAAGAGACCCCTCCGTAGAGCATGGCGGGGAGGGCGAAGGAGAGGCACCTCAGTCAGTGGTCACATCCAGGTGCACAGATGTTTGTGACAGAGGTAAGGAACCTAGATCTTGTTCTAAGATCTGCCTAGTGAGAGTCTATCCCAATGCACACCAAGACAAAGCCATTAAGGTTTACGTTATTTTGGACGATCAAAGTAACAAGTCATTGGCTCGGTCCGAATTCTTTGATCACTTCCAAATTGAAGGGTTAGAGGCGCCATATACACTGCACACGTGTGCAGGTACTACTGAGACATCGGGGAGAAGAGCTACAGGGTTTATGGTGGAGTCATTGGATGGAACGACAAGAGTGATGCTTCCCACACTCATCGAGTGCAATCACATGCCAGACGATCGGTCGGAGATCCCGACACCGGCAGCTGCGCAGCACCATATTCACCTGAAGTCCATAGCCCATAAGATTCCGAACCTAGATTCAGAGGCTCAGATACTACTTCTCCTAGGACGCGACGTCCTCCAGGTTCATAAGGTCAGAGAGCATCGTAATGGTCCTCCCAATGCCCCGTACGCTCAGAGACTAGACCTTGGCTGGGTCGTCGTTGGCAATGTCTGCCTGGGTTCAGCCCACAAGCCAGAGGCTGTCACTTCCTTTCGGACCAACGTACTGGAAAATGGGCGCCCGTCCATCCTTTCTCCATGTCCTAAGCACCTGAAAGTGAAAGAAAAGTTCAGCAACCCAGTCCTTGATGACTGCAACCTCGGCAGCTCAATCTTTGAAAGAACCAAGGATGATGATAAGGTGGGTCCCTCCATTGAAGACAGGCTGTTCCTGGAGCTCATGGATAGAGAGATGGTCATGGACAACACGAATAGTTGGGTGGCACCTCTTCCATTTCGATCCCCTCGGCAACGGCTCCCAAACAATCGAGAGCAGGCTCTCGGTCGCCTTACTTCTCTTCAACGCACCCTAGAAAGAAAACCTGAGATGAAAGCTCACTTTCTGAGCTTCATGCAAAAGATCTTTGATCATGACCAGGCAGAGTTAGCTCCACCTTTGTCAGAGGGAGACGTGCGATGGTATCTACCCATTTTTGGTGTATACCACCCTCGTAAGCCAACTCAAATCAGAGTTGTCTTTGACTCCAGTGCCCAGTATAGTGGCGTCTCGTTGAACGACGTGTTACTTACTGGCCCGGATTTGAACAATAGCTTGCTCGGAGTCTTGCTGCGTTTTCGAAGAGAGCCGGTGGCTGTGATAGCAGACATTGAGCAAATGTTTCACAGCTTTATCGTCAGAGAAGACCATCGAGACTTTCTCCGGTTCCTTTGGTTTAAGCACAACAACCCCGACAATGAAATCGTCGAGTACAGAATGAGGGTCCATGTATTCGGCAACAGCCCGTCACCGGCCGTTGCCATCTATGGTCTTCGTCGTGCGGCACAACATGGAGAAAGTGAATACGGCACAGACGCCAGACACTTTGTTGAGCGCGACTTCTATGTCGACGACGGCCTGAAGTCCCTGTCATCAGCAGCCGAGGCTATCGACCTGCTTAAGAGGACACAAGAGATGCTTTCTGCCTCGAACTTGCGGCTCCATAAGATCGCGTCAAACGACCCTGAAGTCTTGGAGGCCTTCCTTCCAGAAGACCATGCGAAGGGTCTTCAGAATCTGGATTTCGATGACAGCGCAGACTTCATCCAACGTAGTTTAGGGCTCAGTTGGGATCTCAAACATGACCTTTTCACTTTCAGAGTGGCTGCTACAGAGAAACCTTTCACACGCAGAGGTGTTCTAGCCACTGTGAACAGTCTCTTTGATCCTCTCGGACTCGTTGCACCGGTTGTCATTCAGGGGAAGTTCATACTGCGTGAACTTACCAGCGGCGAGATCCTTGACTGGGACAGCCCTCTTCCAGACGAAAAGGAAGCTGAATGGAGATTGTGGGAAAGCTCCTTGCAAAGTCTGAGTGACTTCAAGATCCCGAGAGCCTACATTCCTGCGACCCTTACCACAGCCCACAGGAAGGAACTCCACATCTTCTGTGACGCCTCGGTGAAGGCTATCGCTGCTGTGGCTTACCTCAAGGTGGTCGACAATGATGGAAAGTGTCACACAGGCTTTATCCTAGGGAAAGCGAAACTAGCTCCTGCAGCTGCCCACACTGTCCCAAGGCTGGAGCTGGGTGCAGCTGTATTGGCAGTAGAAATCGCGGAGTTAGCAGAGAGTGAGTTAGACATCAGCCTAGACTCCTTGCGATTCTACACAGACAGCAAGGTTGTCTTAGGATACATATATAACCAGACCAGACGGTTTTATGTGTATGTTTCCAACAGAGTACAGCGGATCAGGAAGTCCACCAAACCTGAGCAGTGGCACTACGTGTGCACCACACAGAATCCGGCAGATCATGCCACTCGGTCTGTATCTGCAGCTGAGCTTCCTAACACAACTTGGCTCACTGGACCCCCTTTCTTGTCTCTACCGGAAGGAGTGTCCACTTCAGAAGAAGAGCCATATGACCTCATCACTCCAGATCTTGACACTGAGGTGCGTTCTCATGCTACCACGCTCTCTGTTCCTTCAACTTACCTGGGATGTCATCGGTTTGAGCGTTTCTCATCTTGGACATCTTTGGTGCGAGCCATAGCATTACTGACGCACATCATTCAGTCCCAAGGGAGTGCCGCTATGGCCAAGCATGAGGATTGCAATGGCTGGCATCGATGCAAAAGGCCTCGCACAGCAGAAGAGCTGCGCAAAGCAGAAACTCTCATCATAAGGTGCATACAAAGAGAGACCTACAGCAAAGAGTTCTCTTGTCTGGCCGCCGGGAAGAACATCTCGAAAGACAGCCCTCTGAGAAAGCTGAACCCCTACGTGGATGAAGATGGCCTTCTTAGAATAGGGGGTAGGCTCAACCAGTCGGCACTCGACGCAGTAGAAAAGCTGCCTCTCGTCATACCAGGCCGCAGCCACATTGCAAGGCTGCTTGTGAGGCATTACCACGAAAGGGTTAAACACCAAGGTCGTGTTTTTACCGAAGGATCCATCCGCTCAGCAGGGTTCTGGATTGTTGGGGCCAGGAAATGTATCAATGGTATTCTTCACAAATGCATCATGTGTAACAAACTTCGAGGGAGAGCTGCTGAGCAGAAGATGGCAGATCTGCCTCCTGATCGCCTGAGTACAGAGCCACCTTTCACCTACGTGGGACTTGATGTGTTTGGCCCTTGGGTCATTACCACAAGACGCACCCGAGGAGGTCAAGCTAACAGCAAAAGGTGGGCTGTCCTTTTCACGTGCATGAGCACACGTGCTGTGCACATAGAGTTGATAGAGGCGATGGACACTTCAAGTTTCATTAACGCCTTGCGTCGCTTCTTTGCTCTGCGGGGACCCGCTAAGCAAATCCGTTCCGACTGTGGAACCAATTTCACAGGCGCCTGCAAGGAATTGCACATACTCCTCACGGATCCTGAAGAACCCAATGTCAGGAAGTACTTGGGTGAAGAAGGCTGCACTTGGGTTTTCAATCCTCCCCACTCCTCCCACATGGGGGAGTTTGGGAGCGGATGATTGGCATCTCCAGACGCATATTGAACTCCATGCTCATGCAAACCAGCCCTTCACGCCTCACTCATGAGGTGTTGTCAACTTTAATGGCAGAGGTCACTGCGATCATCAACGCCAGGCCGCTTGTGCCTATTTCTTCAGATCCAGACTCACCTTTTCTTTTGACCCCTGCTTCACTCCTGACTCAGAAGGTTTCTACTTACCCTCCCCCTCCGGGAACCTTTGACAGCAAAGATCTCCACCGCCAGCAGTGGAGACAGGTTCAACATCTGGCCAATACCTTTTGGAACAGATGGAGACGCGAATACTTACCTACACTTCAAAGTCGTAGTAAGTGGCAGGATGTGCGTCCGAATCTGAAGACAGGCGACTTGGTTCTTCTTAAGGATAGCCAGGCGAAGAGGAACGAGTGGCCAATGGCTCTGGTTACGAAAACATTCCCAGACCAAGATGGAAAAGTCAGGAAGATCGAACTCAAGGTCACGAGATCTGGGTCCGCTAAGACCTTCTTGAGACCCATCTCTGAGACAATTCTTCTCAAGAGTGCAGAAGACACAGAGTGAATTTAGTTTCTCTGCTAAGACATGTCTGAGCTATTTTGATAGTGGTATTTGTATAATACCAGGCGGGGAGTGTCATGTTTATGTGAATTTGCCTGCTGTATTTGTGTTGTTTCCTCCCCATCAGTGTTTTGAGAATAGCTCACTACCTCATATTTAAGTTAAGCTTTATTGTGATAGGCCAGTTTGGTCACATGACAGTTCAGAGTTTGAGCGGGAAAATGCATAGCCTCTACTACATGCGGTCTGCTTGCAGCTTCAGCTGGTATCTTTTTCCTCCTGCTGCTTGTGTCTAGGAAATTATCGCTTGTAAGTATTGCTCACCATTCTTAGTTAATTATGACCTTACACAGATTCCAATAGTGTATTGTAAATATTTAAATATTATAAAAACGTTTGTTTATTCACATGTAGCGAAATTGTGCTAACATTGTGCTAACGCTATGCTAATGCTAAGCTAACCATTAGCCTACAGCTATTTGCATTACCATTCATGTGAATGTATTATGTTGGCTTTGTAACAATACAGTAATTGTAATTCCTTTCTGTACCATTTCAGTTTTACAAAAAAAAATATGTTTCAAGACCTCAGTAAAGGCTCTTCAACTTCATTCACGCCTCTGAGTTTCTCTTGGAGCTTGTTCGCTATCTGTCAATTTGTGTAGTCACACACTGAGGACAGAATATATTGTATCGTATCGTGTCGTGTTGTATCGTATCGTATTGTATCGCATCGTATCGTGTTGTGTTGTATTGTATCGCATCGTATATTGTATCGTATCGTGTCATGTTGTATCGTATCGTATTGTATCGCATCGTATCGTGTTGTGTTGTATTGTATCGCATCGTATATTGTATCGTATCGTATCGTGTCGTGTTGTATCGTATTGTATCGTGTTGTGTTGTATTGTATCGCATCGTATCATATTGTATCGTATCGTGTCGTGTTGTATCGTATCGTATCGTATCGTGTTGTGTTGTATTTTATCGCATCGTATCATATTGTATCGTATCGTATCGTGTTGTGTTGTGTTGTATTGTATCATATTGTATCGTATCGTATTGTATCGTGTTGTGTTGTATTGTATCGCATCGCATCGTATCATATTGTATCGTATCGTATCGTATCGTATCGTATCGTGTCGTGTTGTATCGTATCGTATCGTGTTGTATCGTATCGTATCGTATCGTATCGTGTTGTGTTGTGTTGTGTTGTATCGGCACCATAGCCTTTGTGCAGTAAATCAATGTTGGATTGATGAGAATGAAACATATTTGTCCAACTAGGATTTCTGAGAACTTTCAGTTTGTTGTTGTGGACGCATGTGAGTCCAGTCTAGTAATGTGTCTCTGTGTGTGTGTGTCTCTGTGTGTGTCTGTGTGTGTGTGTGTGTGTGTGTGTGTGTCTGTCTGTGTGTGTGTGTGTGTGTGCAGTCTGAGGGGGGGGCTCTGGCCGACCAGCAGCGAGCCGTCATCAGTTCTCTGCAGTACTTCAAAGCCCTGGTGGACAAGCTGGGGCTGGACAAACCCGGAGTGGACAAGCTGGTCCTGGACCAGTCGGTGGTGGGCGGGCTGCTGGGCGGGGCCTCCAGCGGCGTCCTGGAGTCTGTCCAGAGCCTGCTGCAGCTGGAGACACGCAGGGACAACAGGTAGAGGACAGACAGACAGACACAACAGGTAGAGGACAGACAGACACAACAGGTAGAGGACAGACAGACAGACAGACACAACAGGTAGAGGACAGACAGACACAACAGGTAGAGGACAGACAGACACAACAGGTAGAGGACAGACAGACAGACAGACACAACAGGTAGAGGACAGACAGACAGACAGACAGACACAACAGGTAGAGGACAGACATACAGACACAACAGGTAGAGGACAGACAGACACAACAGGTAGAGGACAGACAGACAGACACAACAGGTAGAGGACAGACAGACACAACAGGTAGAGGACAGAGGACAGACACAACAGGTAGAGGACAGACAGACACAACAGGTAGAGGACAGAGGACAGACACAACAGGTAGAGGACAGAGGACACACAGAGAGACACAACAGGTAGAGGACATAGGACAGACAGACACAACAGGTAGAGGACAGAGGACAGACAGACACAACAGGTAGAGGACAGAGGACACACAGAGAGACACAACAGGTAGAGGACAGAGGACAGACAGACACAACAGGTAGAGGACAGACAGACACAACAGGTAGAGGACAGACAGACACAACAGGTAGAGGACAGAGGACACACAGAGAGACACAACAGGTAGAGGACAGACAGACACAACAGGTAGAGGACAGACAGACACAACAGGTAGAGGACAGACAGACACAACAGGTAGAGGACAGACAGACAGACACAACAGGTAGAGGACAGACAGACAGACAGACACAACAGGTAGAGGACAGACAGACAGACAGACACAACAGGTAGAGGACAGACAGACACAACAGGTAGAGGACAGACAGACAGACACAACAGGTAGAGGACAGACAGACAGACAGACACAACAGGTAGAGGACAGACAGACACAACAGGTAGAGGACAGACAGACAGACACAACAGGTAGAGGACAGACAGACACAACAGGTAGAGGACAGACAGACAGACACAACAGGTAGAGGACAGACAGACAGACACAACAGGTAGAGGACAGACAGACACAACAGGTAGAGGACAGACAGACAGACACAACAGGTAGAGGACAGACAGACAGACACAACAGGTAGAGGACAGACAGACACAACAGGTAGAGGACAGACAGACAGACACAACAGGTAGAGGACAGAGGACACAGACAGACAGACAGACAGACATGAAGACAGCTGTCCCCCCCCCCCACTGGAGGGACGGTGTGGGACAGTGTCTTCACTCTGATGAATGATGATGTCTCTCCACCTGTCTGTCTCTCCACAGCCAGAGCGTCTCCGCCTGTCTCACTCGTCTCTACCTGTCTCTGGCTCAGCTGATCCGATGGGTCGATCAGGTGATGCTTCAGGGCGTCGCCCACGACAACAAAGAGTCCACGGCCAGGGTTACCACGGTGATCAGGGCCGTGCTGGACGGGGTCAAGGTGAGTCCGTCCTCTCCGTGTCCTCCCTGTGTCCTCTCCGTGTCCTCCTCGTGTCTTCTCCGTGTCCTCCTCGTGTCCTCTCCGTGTCCTCTCCGTGTCCTCTCCGTGTCCTCTCCGTGTCCTCTCCGTGTCTTCTCCGTGTCCTCCCCGTGTCTTCCCCGTGTCCTCCTCGTGTCCTCCCCGTGTCCTCCCCGTGTCCTCCTCGTGTCTTCCCCGTGTCCTCCTCGTGTCTTCCCCGTGTCCTCCCCGTGTCCTCCCCGTGTCCTCCCCGTGTCCTCCTCGTGTCTTCCCCGTGTCCTCCCCGTGTCCTCCTCGTGTCTTCCCCGTGTCCTCCTCGTGTCCTCCTCGTGTCTTCCCCGTGTCCTCCCCGTGTCTTCCCCGTGTCCTCCTCGTGTCCTCCCCGTGTCCTCCCCGTGTCCTCCTCGTGTCTTCCCCGTGTCCTCCCCGTGTCCTCCTCGTGTCTTCCCCGTGTCCTCCCCGTGTCCTCCTCGTGTCTTCCCCGTGTCCTCCTCGTGTCCTCCTCGTGTCCTCCTCGTGTCCTCCCCGTGTCTTCCTCGTGTCCTCTCCGTGTCTCGTGTCCTCCTCGTGTCCTCCCCGTGTCCTCCCCGTGTCCTCCCCGTGTCCTCCTCGTGTCTTCCCCGTGTCCTCCTCGTGTCTTCCCCGTGTCCTCTCCGTGTCTCGTGTCCTCCTCGTGTCTTCCCCGTGTCCTCCTCGTGTCCTCCCCGTGTCCTCCTCGTGTCTTCCCCGTGTCCTCCTCGTGTCTCGTGTCCTCCTCGTGTCTTCCCTGTGTCCTCCTCGTGTCCTCCCCGTGTCCTCCTCGTGTCTTCCCCGTGTCCTCCTCGTGTCTTCCTCGTGTCCTCCCCGTGTCCTCCTCGTGTCTTCCCCGTGTCCTCCTCGTGTCTTCGTGTCCTCTCCGTGTCCGTGTCCTCCTCGTGTCTTCCCCGTGTCTTCCTCGTGTCCTCTCCGTGTCTCGTGTCCTCCTCGTGTCTTCCCCGTGTCCTCCTCGTGTCCTCCCCGTGTCCTCCTCGTGTCTTCCCCGTGTCCTCCTCGTGTCTCGTGTCCTCCTCGTGTCTTCCCTGTGTCCTCCTCGTGTCCTCCCCGTGTCCTCCTCGTGTCTTCCCCGTGTCCTCCTCGTGTCTTCCTCGTGTCCTCCCCGTGTCCTCCTCGTGTCTTCCCCGTGTCCTCCTCGTGTCTTCCTCGTGTCCTCTCCGTGTCTCGTGTCCTCCTCGTGTCTTCCCCGTGTCTTCCTCGTGTCCTCTCCGTGTCTCGTGTCCTCCTCGTGTCTTCCCCGTGTCCTCCTCGTGTCCTCCCCGTGTCCTCCTCGTGTCTTCCCCGTGTCCTCCTCGTGTCTTCCCCGTGTCCTCCTCGTGTCCTCCCCGTGTCTTCCCCGTGTCCTCTCCGTGTCTCGTGTCTCCTCGTGTGTCTTCCCCGTGTCTCTCCGTGTCCTCGTGTCCTCCCCGTGTCCTCCCGTGTCCTCCCCGTGTCCTCCTCGTTCCTCGTGTCCTCTCCGTGTCTTCCTCGTGTCCTCCTCGTGTCTCGTGTCCTCCTCGTGTCTTCCCCGTGTCCTCCCCGTGTCCTCCTCGTGTCTTCCCCGTGTCCTCCCCGTGTCCTCCCCGTGTCCTCCCCGTGTCCTCTCCGTGTCCTGTCGTGTCTTCCCCGTGTCCTCCCCGTGTCTTCCCTGTGTCTTCCCCGTGTCCTCTCCGTGTCCTCCTCGTGTCTTCCCCGTGTCCTCCTCGTGTCCTCCCCGTGTCCTCCCCGTGTCCTCTCCGTGTCCTCCCCGTGTCCTCCCCGTGTCCTCCCCGTGTCCTCCCCGTGTCCTCCCCGTGTCCTCCCCGTGTCCTCCCCGTGTCCTCCCCGTGTCCTCCCCGTGTCTTCCCCGTGTCCTCCCCGTGTCCTCCCCGTGTCCTCCTCGTGTCCTCCCCGTGTCCTCCCCGTGTCCTCCTTGTTTCCTCCCCGTTTCCTCCCCGTGTCCTCCTCGTGTCCTCCCCGTGTCCTTCTCGTGTCTTCCCCGTGTCTTCCCCGTGTCCTCCTCGTGTCTTCCCCGTGTCCTCCTCGTGTCTTCCCCGTGTCCTCCTCGTGTCCTCCCCGTGTCCTCCTCGTGTCTTCCCCGTGTCCTCCTCGTGTCTTCCCCGTGTCCTCCTCGTGTCTTCCCCGTGTCCTCCTCGTGTCTTCCCCGTGTCTTCCCCGTGTCCTCCCCGTGTCCTCCTCGTGTCCTCCCCGTGTCTTCCCCGTGTCCTCCCCGTGTCCTCCTCGTGTCCTCCTCGTGTCCTCTCCGTGACCTCCCCGTGTCCTCCTCGTGTCTTCCTCGTGTCCTCCCCGTGTCCTCCCCGTGTCCTCCTCGTGTCCTCTCCGTGTCCTCCCCGTGTCTTCCCCGTGTCTTCCCCGTGTCCTCCCCGTGTCTTCCCCGTGTCTTCCCCGTGTCCTCCCCGTGTCCTCCCCGTGTCCTCCCCGTGTCTTCCCCGTGTCCTCCCCGTGTCCTCCTCGTGTCCTCCTCGTGTCCTCTCCGTGACCTCCCCGTGTCCTCCACGTGTCTTCCTCGTGTCCTCCTCGTGTCTTCCCCGTGTCTTCCCCGTGTCCTCCTCGTGTCCTCCTCGTGTCCTCTCCGTGTCCTCTCCGTGTCTTCCCCGTGTCTTCCCCGTGTCCTCCTCGTGTCCTCTCCGTGACCTCCCCGTGTCTTCCCCGTGTCCTCCTCGTGTCCTCTCCGTGACCTCCCCGTGTCTTCCCCGTGTCCTCCTCGTGTCTTCCCCGTGTCCTCCTCGTGTCCTCCTCGTGTCCTCCCCGTGTCTTCCCCGTGTCCTCCTCGTGTCTTCCCCGTGTCCTCCTCGTGTCTTCCCCGTGTCCTCCCCGTGTCCTCCTCGTGTCCTCCCCGTGTCTTCCCCGTGTCTTCCCCGTGTCCTCCCCGTGTCTTCCCCGTGTCCTCCTCGTGTCTTCCCCGTGTCCTCCTCGTGTCCTCTCTGTGTCCTCCTCGTGTCTTCCCCGTGTCCTCCCCGTGTCCTCCTCGTGTCCTCCCCGTGTCCTCCTCGTGTCCTCCCCGTGTCCTCCTCGTGTCCTCCCCGTGTCCTCCTCGTGTCTTCCCCGTGTCTTCCCCGTGTCCTCCTCGTGTCTTCCCCGTGTCCTCCTCGTGTCTTCCCCGTGTCCTCCTCGTGTCTTCCCCGTGTCTTCCTCGTGTCTTCCCCGTGTCCTCCTCGTGTCTTCCCCGTGTCCTCCTCGTGTCCTCCCCGTGTCCTCCCCGTGTCCTCCTCATGTCCTCCCCGTGTCCTCCTCGTGTCCTCCCCGTGTCCTCCCCGTGTCCTCTCCGTGTCTTCCCCGTGTCCTCCTCGTGTCCTCTCCGTGTCTTCCCCGTGTCCTCCTCGTGTCCTCCCCGTGTCCTCCTCGTGTCCTCCCCGTGTCCTCCCCGTGTCCTCCTTGTTTCCTCCCCGTGTCCTCCCCGTGTCCTCCTCGTGTCCTCCCCGTGTCCTCCTCGTGTCTTCCCCGTGTCTTCCCCGTGTCCTCCTCGTGTCTTCCCCGTGTCCTCCTCGTGTCTTCCCCGTGTCCTCCTCGTGTCCTCCCCGTGTCCTCCTCGTGTCTTCCCCGTGTCCTCCTCGTGTCTTCCCCGTGTCTTCCTCGTGTCTTCCCCGTGTCCTCCCCGTGTCTTCCCCGTGTCTTCCCCGTGTCCTCCCCGTGTCCTCCCCGTGTCCTCCCCGTGTCTTCCCCGTGTCCTCCCCGTGTCATCCCCGTGTCCTCACCGTGACCTCCCCGTGTCCTCCCCGTGTCTTCCCCGTGTCCTCCCCGTGTCCTCCCCGTGTCCTCCTCGTGTCCTCCCCGTGTCCTCCCCGTGTCTTCCTCGTGTCTTCCCCGTGTCCTCCCCGTGTCTTCCCCGTGTCTTCCCCGTGTCCTCCCCGTGTCCTCCTCGTGTCCTCCCCGTGTCTTCCCCGTGTCCTCCCCGTGTCCTCTCCGTGTCCTCCTCATGTCCTCTTGACCTCCCCGTGTCCTCCCCGTGTCTTCCCCGTGTCCTCCTCGTGTCTTCCCCGTGTCCTCCCCGTGTCCTCCTCGTGTCCTCCCCGTGTCCTCTCCGTGTCCTCTCCGTGTCTTCCCCGTGTCTTCCCCGTGTCCTCCTCGTGTCCTCTCCGTGACCTCCCCGTGTCTTCCCCGTGTCCTCCTCGTGTCCTCTCCGTGACCTCCCCGTGTCTTCCCCGTGTCCTCCTCGTGTCTTCCCCGTGTCCTCCTCGTGTCCTCCTCGTGTCCTCCCCGTGTCTTCCCCGTGTCCTCCTCGTGTCTTCCCCGTGTCCTCCTCGTGTCTTCCCCGTGTCCTCCCCGTGTCCTCCTCGTGTCCTCCCCGTGTCTTCCCCGTGTCTTCCCCGTGTCCTCCTCGTGTCTTCCCCGTGTCCTCCTCGTGTCTTCCCCGTGTCCTCCTCGTGTCCTCTCTGTGTCCTCCTCGTGTCTTCCCCGTGTCCTCCCCGTGTCCTCCTCGTGTCCTCCCCGTGTCCTCCTCATGTCCTCCCCGTGTCCTCCCCGTGTCCTCCTCGTGTCTTCCCCGTGTCTTCCCCGTGTCCTCCTCGTGTCCTCCTCGTGTCCTCCTCGTGTCCTCCCCGTGTCCTCTCCGTGTCTTCCCCGTGTCCTCCCCGTGTCCTCCCCGTGTCCTCCCCGTGTCCTCCCCGTGTCCTCCCCGTGTCTTCCCCGTGTCCTCCTCGTGTCCTCCCCGTGTCCTCCCCGTGTCTTCCCCGTGTCCTCCCCGTGTCCTCCCCGTGTCCTCCTCGTGTCCTCCCCGTGTCCTCTCCGTGTCCTCCCCGTGTCTTCCCCGTGTCCTCCTCGTGTCCTCCCCGTGTCCTCCCCGTGTCTTCCCCGTGTCCTCCCCGTGTCCTCCTCGTGTCCTCCCCGTGTCCTCCTCGTGTCCTCCCCGTGTCCTCTCCGTGTCTTCCCCGTGTCCTCTCCGTGTCCTCTCCGTGTCCTCTCCGTGTCCTCCTCGTGTTTTCCCCGTGTCCTCCTCGTGTTTTCCCCGTGTCCTCCTCGTGTCCTCCCTGTGTCCTCCTCGTGTCCTCCCCGTGTCCTCTCCGTGTCGTCCCCGTGTCCTCTCCGTGTCCTCTCCGTGTCCTCCCCGTGTCTTCCCCGTGTCTTCCCCGTGTCCTCCCCGTGTCCTCTCCGTGTCTTCCCCGTGTCCTCCCCGTGTCCTCTCCGTGTCCTCTCCGTGTCTTCCCCGTGTCCTCTCCGTGTCCTCTCCGTGTCTTCCCCGTGTCCTCCCCGTGTCCTCTCCGTGTCTTCCCCGTGTCTTCCCTGTGTCCTCCTCGTGTCCTCCCCGTGTCTTCCTCGTGTCCTCCCCGTGTCTTCCTCGTGTCCTCTCCGTGTCTTCCCCGTGTCCTCCCCGTGTCCTCCCCGTGTCTTCCCCGTGTCCTCCCCGTGTCCTCTCCGTGTCCTCTCCGTGTCCTCTCCGTGTCCTCTCCGTGTCTCGTGTCTTCGCCGCTCACACAGTTTTTCTCCGTCGCTCCTCAGGACCTGGTCCGATTGGCTGAGGAGAAAGGCTCCGCCCCCTCGTCTCCTGTCCAATCACAGCCCGCGGTGGGACAGACAGGTGGGGCAGAGGAGACACCAGACAGGACGTCCATCTGCAGGAGTCCTGCACCGGAGGGGGAGGGGGAGACTGCCCCTCCCAAACCAGTCATGCCCCCTCTCCCCCAGCCGCCCCCCCCACAGGGCCCCAGGTCAGTCTCACACATGAACTTAAAGGGCAGTTCCACTCTAATCCAAAGCCCCGTTTCCACTATGCGGTCCGGAACGGTACGGAACGGTACGGAACGGTACGGTACGGAACGGTACGGTACGGAACGGTACGCTTATTTCAGTGTTTCCACTACCATGGAGCCGTACTGGTCCCATGGAGCCGTACTGGTCCCATGGTACCGTACTGCAGCGGCTGTCACAGCGACCGGGGACCGTAGCGCTGCGGCTCACTGAGCTGATCGGCCGGGGCAGAGCAGCGTCTTCCTCCCAGAGGTTTAGGAGATTAGTTTTAGTCTCATTGACGAATGTAACAACTGTGGCAGTCGCATTAGTTTGTTTGAATGAAGAGTGAGCAGGACTCACCACAGTCAGAGGGGCGGTGCCCCCCCGCCCCCCCTGAAGGTCCCCTTACACAGTGGAAACACAAAGCTGACCATATCCGACCCGACCTGAACCCGTAGCGTTCCGTAGCGACCCGTACCGTTCCGTAGCGTTCCGTAGCGTTCCGTAGCGTTCCGTACCGACCCGTAGCGTTCCGTAGCGACCCGTACCGTTCCGTAGCGTTCCGTAGCGACCCGTACCGTTCCGTAGCGTTCCGTACCGACCCATTCCGTACTGACATTCAAAGTTTGTGGAGTAATCATGTGGAATAATTTGGCCAAAAACATCAGAAATAGTAAATGTATTAATGATGTTTGTAGAGGAATGAAATCCACTCAGGACTGTTGTGTTGTGTTATGTTTTGTTTGTTTGTCTGTTTTTTTTTTCTTTTATTATTATTATTACTAGTATTATTTATTTGTTTGTTGTTATGTTTGTTTTGATTGTGTCTTAGTGTGTAAATGGGGATGGAAACCTCCCCCTTTCAACCAGATGTTTCAGTTTTCTCTGTTGTCCTTTGTTATGTTATGGGATGTCTGGCTTGAAAAAAAAAGAAAAGTGAAACCAGTACCTGATACACACATATTACCTCAGACAGATGTTAAAGGGATAGTTCAACATTTAGTCAAACTGTCCCATCACCATAACCCCTATAGTCATAGCAGTAGGTTCGTTACCTTTAATTGTCGGTGCAAGCTATTTTTAGAACGGCGGAGCAGAGCCGTGAGCTGCTCAGAGCTACGCTACGGAGGCTCATTATGGGATTTCTTGATTTCCCTCATCAAACTCATCAAATACACAATCCAACAACTCCACAACGCTCTGGTGGACAAGTTGTGACCTGCACATTCACCACGCTATGAGATAATAACACAACGTTACCACACAGAGTTGTTTTAGAGGGAAATACAGAGACTGTTGATGAACAACTGTCCCTGAAGGCAACGTGCATCAGAGGTTTTACATGAACGTAGCTCAATTTGAGTGGAACTGCCCTTTAAATGGAGCCAGTTTGGTGATTGGTTGATTGTTGATCAGGATCTGAGTCAGTGGAACAGACGAGCCACTGAAACAGGAAGTAGAACGAGTGAAGACATCACATGTCGCCCACACACACTTCCTGTCTCGCTGCTGATTGACAGCACGCACACGCACACACACACACACACACACACACACACACACACACACACACACACACACACACACACACACACACACACACACACTGACCCCCCCCCCCCTCTCTCTCTCTCTCAGTCCTCCAGCTCTTCCTCCTAAGAAGCGCTCGTCGTTGCCGAGCCCCGCCCCCTGCAGGGTTGCCATAGTAGCACCAATGAGACGAGAGCCTGAGGCCGACACACAGGTGCAACAGGTACGCACAGGTTGCCACGGTAACAGTCGGTGTGTTATTGTTATCTTTAAGTTGTGTGTCTTTTTGTTGTGAAACTGAGACTGTGTGTGTGTGTGTGTGTGTGTGTGTGTGTGTGTGTGTGTGTGTGTTACAGGACTGTGTGGACGACGACTGTTTGAAGCAACGCTCGTCTTCTGCTGACATCACACACTGTGGTAACACACACACACACACACACACACACACACACATTTCCAGGCAGCGGCGTGTGTGTGACTTTACTTCCTGTCAGTTACAGAAATAGGAAGCAGTGTGTGTGTGTGTGTGCGCGCTTCCTGTTTGTAGCGTTGTGTGAGATGCTGCCTCCTGCTGGACACACACACACACACACTGTTGTGTTAATGTGAAGGAGTGTTATGGGACACGCCACAGCACACCACGGCACACAGTCTCTGCTGCTTCACACACGAACCAGAACCAGTTGGGCTGAGGAATTTAAAAGCAGATTTTGTGAAAATGCGCAAAAAGCAAAGTGAATTCTGCTCGTTTCCATTCACTAGTGTTTTGTGATGGAGGAGTGATGAGTGAGATGATGTCATTCTAGTGGTAGGATATGAGATGACGTCAAGAAACCCATTCACCAATTAGTCTGACACTCAGCTTGATTGATGAAAACTGACGTGTTTTTGCCAAGGGGGCAGTTGTCGGTCTGAGAAGTGAAGCTCACTTCCGGGTTCAAAAAACTGCAATCCCCGCCGATTCCTGTGGGGGCTGGTACCGGAAGTGAGCAACTCTCCATAGACCCCCATGTTAAAATAGCCGACTTTACAGCTTAAACAACATATTTACATCCTGGTACATCTTATTTTTTGGTCTCAGTTCTAGTTTCTGGCCCTGGTTCACACTCTGTTCTGGCTCTGAATTCTTTTCTAACGTTCTGGTTCTTTTCTGTTATTAGGATAAGGTTCTGGCCAATCTGGTTCTGGTTCTGGTTCGTTCAGCTTCAGGTCCGTTCTGGTTCAGAGACAGGCTGGTTCTAGTTCGAGGCCAGAGGGCTGGTTCTCGGTTCTGGCCAATTCATGGCGCCGTTCAAACCGCCATATTTGAGGCACAAAAACGACTGCACAAAACCAATGGGTGACGTCACGGATGCTACGTCCATTCTTTTTACTGTCTATGGTTTTTGCTTTTAGGTGCCTTAGTCATATTAAGTTATGCTTATGTATTTATTTCAAAATGTAGATCATAACATTAATGTGAACAGCTGTTTTTTAAAAATTTCCTTTATTCGAACTTTTTTTTTTATAATCTTTAAAATTTTACGTTTTATTACTTATTGCCCCGGCTATTTTGTATTTGATGTAGGTATAGACTCTATGCCTGCAGCTTTTATTTCCTGTTTTACATTATGGGACAAACTGATTAATCCAGGTGTGTCTGACCATTGTGAATAAAAAAAATAACACACCTGGATTAATCAGGTGTGAGATGTAAGACAGGAAATAAAGGAGCTGTCTTAAATTCAGCTGGTACAGTAGTGCTGTGCATAAAGCACATTAAGCTACACAGACATGTGGTGGACATCTGTATATTATAAAAACAAAACAAATGTATTTGATGTATTGCTGCATTTACATACCGGTCTCAGATACAAACACGGAAAGGGGCAGAGCGAACGCGTTCATGTTGCTAGGCAACCACCAGCTGTAAAATAAACGACAGAAAAAAAACGCCTCGCATAGAAATAAAATAACCAAATAAACAAAGATTAAGAGAATAAAAGCCAGCAGCACAATAACTTGCATGACCAAATTTTGACGAACTTCATAAAATAAGACCCTGTTACAAGCATTCGTAACACAGCAATTAATGGCCACAATATGTTAATATCTATCTGTAAAAGGGTCCACGGTTATGCTATTAACGTGGGTGATCTAGAAATGTCTTAAATCATTGCAAATACAGCACTTACTCGTTCATCAACAATGCAGATATGTCAGTCCTTGGGCGGTTTTGCAATACCCATATCCCGCCACAGGGGGCGTTTCCACTTGACCAATGCGTGTCGTTACTCTCTTTTCCAGTGCTCTAGTCTGACTAAAGGAAACACTCCAGCTGAGGGGAGAATCCAGAACCAGGTTGTGTAGTGATGTGTGTATCTGTGGTAGTCATGGAAACAGCTTCTGTCTCCTCAGAAGACCCAGACTACGACTTCCTCCACACGGACCTGTCGTCCTCCGAGTCCCTCCCTCCTCTTCCTCCTCTTCCTCCTCTTCCTCCTCTTCCTCCCCTCCCTCCCCCCGCCACCCTGGCCCCCCCCGCCACCCTGGCCCCCCCCGCCCTGCCAGAGAAGAGACGCCGCAGCGCTGCAGGTGAGGACACCTGACCTGTCTCACTGTCTCTACCTGTCTGTCTGTCTGTCTCACCTGTCCTCTGTCTGGTCTCCATAGGAACCAATAACTCAGAAGCTCCGCCTTCTTTTGAGTTTGACTCCGCCCCCCAAGCCGTGATTGGTCCTGAGGAGTGTCTGTCCTCCCCCCTGTCCCCCAGCAAGACGAACCAGAACCCCTCCCTGAGAAGAAACACCACAGTGAGTATCTCAGCATCCCTGGTTCCCATAGCAACATCCCTCATCCCTCCTCCCTACTCACTAACCACCTGTCTGTCTCTCTGTCCACCTGTCTGTCTCTCTAACCACCTGTCTGTCTCTCTGACCACCTGTCTGTCTCTCTAACCACCTGTCTGTCTCTCTAACCACCTGTCTGTCTCTCTGTCCACCTGTCTGTCTGTCTGTCCACCTGTCTGTCTCTCTAACCACCTGTCTGTCTGTCTAACCACCTGTCTGTCTCTCTGTCCACCTGTCTGTCTCTCTAACCACCTGTCTGTCTCTCTGTCCACCTGTCTGTCTCTCTAACCACCTGTCTGTCTGTCTAACCACCTGTCTGTCTCTCTGTCCACCTGTCTGTCTCTCTAACCACCTGTCTGTCTCTCTGTCCACCTGTCTGTCTCTCTAACCACCTGTCTGTCTCTCTAACCACCTGTCTGTCTCTCTGTCCACCTGTCTGTCTCTCTAACCACCTGTCTGTCTCTCTAACCACCTGTCTGTCTCTCTAACCACCTGTCTGTCCACCTGTCTGTCTCTCTAACCACCTGTCTGTCCACCTGTCTGTCTCTCTGTCCACCTGTCTGTCTCTCTAACCACCTGTCTGTCTCTCTAACCACCTGTCTGTCTGTCCACCTGTCTGTCTCTCTAACCACCTGTCTGTCTCTCTAACCACCTGTCTGTCTCTCTGTCTGCCTCTCTAACCACCTGTCTGTCTCTCTAACCACCTGTCTGTCTCTCTATCCACCTGTCTGTCTCTCTAACCACCTGTCTGTCTCTCTAACCACCTGTCTGTCTCTCTGACCACCTGTCTGTCTCTCTGACCACCTGTCTGTCTCTCTAACCACCTGTCTGTCCACCTGTCTGTCTCTCTAACCACCTGTCTGTCTCTCTAACCACCTGTCTGTCCACCTGTCTGTCTCTCTAACCACCTGTCTGTCTCTCTAACCACCTGTCTGTCTCTCTAACCACCTGTCTGTCTCTCTAACCACCTGTCTGTCTCTCTAACCACCTGTCTGTCTCTCTAACCACCTGTCTGTCTCTCTAACCACCTGTCTGTCCACCTGTCTGTCTCTCTAACCACCTGTCTGTCCACCTGTCTGTCTCTCTAACCACCTGTCTGTCTCTCTAACCACCTGTCTGTCTCTCTGACCACCTGTCTGTCTCTCTAACCACCTGTCTGTCTCTCTAACCACCTGTCTGTCTCTCTAACCACCTGTCTGTCTCTCTAACCACCGGTCTGTCTCTCTAACCACCTGTCTGTCTCTCTAACCACCTGTCTGTCTCTCTGACCACCTGTCTGTCTCTCTAACCACCTGTCTGTCTCTCTGTCCACCGGTCTGTCTCTCTAACCACCTGTCTGTCTCTCTAACCACCTGTCTGTCTCTCTAACCACCTGTCTGTCTCTCTAACCACCGGTCTGTCTCTCTAACCACCTGTCTGTCTCACTAACCACCTGTCTGTCTCTCTGTCCACCTGTCTGTCTCTCTGTCCACCTGTCTGTCCACCTGTCTGTCTCTCTAACCACCTGTCTGTCTCTCTAACCACCTGTCTGTCTCTCTAACCTGTCTGTCTCTCTAACCACCTGTCTGTCCACCTGTCTGTCTCTCTAACCACCTGTCTGTCTCTCTAACCACCTGTCTGTCTCTCTAACCACCTGTCTGTCTCTCTAACCACCTGTCTGTCTCTCTAACCACCTGTCTGTCCACCTGTCTGTCTCTCTAACCACCCGTCTGTCTCTCTAACCACCTGTCTGTCCACCTGTCTGTCTCTCT
>CM064895.1:32883047-32905547 GCA_030347415.2 Decapterus maruadsi
TCAGCAAACTACAACGCAGGTATCCTTTCTGGTGAAATGTGATTGGTCGGATGGTGCAGACGGTCTGTCTGACCCCGCCCCCAGGAGCAGGTGAGACAGACAGGTGGTTTCCTTAGCGATGAGCAGGTACAGACAGCTGAGCGATGGCGGCGTGGCGGCAGCGGCGGCGGCGCGGCGCAGCGCCAGCAGGACGTTCGGTCTGCTGCTGCGCGTGGTGGAGGAGCTCAGTGTGATGGAGCTGGACTCTGATTTGCTGCTGCTGCTCATGGACCTGGTGTTCAGCCTCCTGATTGGAGGAGAGCTGGCCAACGCCCACCAGCTGCGCTCCAACATCCTGTCCAAGATGGAGCAGAAGTGGCAGCTGATTGGCTCTCCGCTGTCACTCCGCCCCCTCGCCGCCAGAGGCGTGGCAGCCAGGTACGTCACACACCTGGTGGAGGTGGAGCTGTGATTGGTCGGTGCTGAGCTGTGATTGGTGGGTGCTGAGCTGTGATTGGTGGGTGCTGAGCTGTGATTGGTGGGTGCTGAGCTGTGATTGGTGGGTGCTGAGCTGTGATTGGTCAGTGCTGAGCTGTGATTGGTGGGTGCTGAGCTGTGATTGGTGGGTGCTGAGCTGTGATTGGTGGGTGCTGAGCTGTGATTGGTCGGTGCTGAGCTGTGATTGGTCGGTGCTGACCTCACCTGTCTCCGTCCTCAGACCAGGAACTCTGCTGGACTTCAGGAGCCAGGACCTGGCTGAACAGCTGACGCTGCTGGACGCAGAGCTCTTCTACAAGATCGAGGTCCACACACTCACCTGTCTGTCTGTCTCACCTGTCTGTCTCACCTGTCTGTCTGTCTGTCTGTCTGTCTGTCTCACCTGTCTGTCTCACCTGTCTGTCTGTCTGTCTGTCTGTCTGTCTGTCTCACCTGTCTGTCTCACCTGTCTGTCTGTCTGTCTGTCTCACCTGTCTGTCTCACCTGTCTGTCTCACCTGTCTGTCTGTCTCACCTGTCTGTCTCACCTGTCCAGCTGCCTGAGGTGTTGATGTGGTCTAAGGAGCAGAACGAGGAGAAGAGTCCCAACCTGACTGAGTTCACTCAGCACTTCAACAACGTGTCCTTCTGGTAAAACACTGGTCAACACCTCATCCATGACATCATCACTGACATCATCACTGACGTCATCAATCGTTGTGATGTTACGTGTGTGTGTGTGTGTGTGTTCAGGGTCCGGTCCGTCATCATCCTGCAAGACAAACCTCAGGACCGAGAGAAGCTGCTGCTCAAGTTCCTGAAAGTCATGAAGGTGAATTTATTCACATAGATACAGTCCTAGGTAGGCACCCGGCCGCCATCTTGGCTCAGTCTGCTCCACCCGGCCGCCATCTTGGCTCAGTCTGCTCCACCCGGCCGCCATCTTGGCTCAGTCTGCTCCCTAACTGTACGTTCACACCAAAAGCTTCCCGGCGACACCGAGCGTCCAAAGCGTCTACAGGCGTCGCCGTACTTCCAAAGCGTCCAAAGCTTCCAGAGCGTCCAAAGCTTCCAGAGCGTCCAAAGCGTCCAAAGCTTCCAGAGCGTCCAAAGCTTCCAAAGCTTCCAGAGCGTCCAAAGCTTCCAGAGCGTCCAAAGCTTCCAGAGCGTCCAAAGCGTCCAAAGCTTCCAGAGTGTCCAAAGCTTCCAGAGCGTCCAAAGCTTCCAGAGCGTCCAAAGCTTCCAGAGCGTCCAAAGCTTCCAGAGCGTCCAAAGCGTCCAAAGCTTCCAGAGTGTCCAAAGCTTCCAGAGCGTCCAAAGCGTCCAAAGCTTCCAGAGTGTCCAAAGCTTCCAGAGCGTCCAAAGCTTCCAGAGCGTCCAAAGCTTCCAGAGCGTCCAAAGCTTCCAGAGCGTCCAAAGCGTCCAAAGCTTCCAGAGCGTCCAAAGCTTCCAAAGCGTCCAAAGCTTCCAGAGCGTCCAAAGCTTCCAGAGCGTCCAAAGCTTCCAGAGCGTCCAAAGCTTCCAAAGCGTCCAGAGTGTCCAAAGCTTCCAGAGCGTCCAAAGTGTCCAAAGCTTCCAAAGTGTCCAAAGCTTCCAGAGCGTCCAAAGCTTCCAGAGCGTCCAAAGCTTCCAGAGCGTCCAAAGCTTCCAGAGCGTCCAAAGCGTCCAAAGCTTCCAGAGCGTCCAAAGCTTCCAGAGCGTCCAAAGCTTCCAAAGCGTCCAAAGCTTCCAGAGTGTCCAAAGCGTCCAGAGCGTCCAAAGCTTCCAGAGCGTCCAAAGCTTCCAGAGCGTCCAAAGCTTCCAGAGCGTCCAAAGCGTCCAAAGCTTCCAAAGCGTCCAAAGCTTCCAGAGCGTCCAAAGCTTCCAGAGTGTCCAAAGCGTCCAGAGCGTCCAAAGCTTCCAAAGCTTCCAGAGTGTCCAAAGCGTCCAGAGCGTCCAAAGCGTCCAAAGCTTCCAGAGTGTCCAAAGCGTCCAGAGCGTCCAAAGCTTCCAAAGCTTCCAGAGTGTCCAAAGCATCCAGAGCGTCCAAAGCGTCCAAAGCTTCCAGAGTGTCCAAAGCGTCCAGAGCGTCCAAAGCTTCCAAAGCGTCCAAAGCTTCCAGAGTGTCCAAAGCGTCCAGAGCGTCCAAAGCTTCCAGAGCGTCCAAAGCTTCCAGAGCGTCCAAAGCTTCCAGAGCGTCCAAAGCGTCCAAAGCTTCCAAAGCGTCCAAAGCTTCCAGAGCGTCCAAAGCGTCCAAAGCTTCCAAAGCTTCCAAAGCTTCCAGAGCGTCCAAAGCTTCCAGAGCGTCCAAAGCTTCCAGAGCGTCCAAAGCTTCCAAAGCTTCCAAAGCTTCCAGAGCGCCCAGAGCGTCCAAAGCTTCCAGAGCGTCCAAAGCTTCCAGAGCGTCCAAAGCTTCCAGAGCGTCCAAAGCTTCCAAAGCTTCCAGAGCGTCCAAAGCGTCCAAAGCTTCCAGAGCGTCCAAAGCTTCCAAAGCTTCCAGAGCGTCCAAAGCTTCCAAAGCTTCCAGAGCGTCCAAAGCTTCCAAAGCTTCCAGAGCGTCCAAAGCTTCCAAAGCTTCCAGAGCGTCCAAAGCGTCCAAAGCTTCCAGAGCGTCCAAAGCGTCCAAAGCTTCCAGAGCGTCCAAAGCGTCCAAAGCTTCCAGAGCGTCCAAAGCTTCCAAAGCTTCCAGAGCGTCCAAAGCTTCCAGAGCGTCCAAAGCTTCCAAAGCGTCCAAAGCTTCCAGAGCGTCCAAAGCTTCCAGAGCGTCCAAAGCTTCCAGAGCGTCCAAAGCTTCCAGAGCGTCCAAAGCTTCCAAAGCTTCCAGAGCGTCCAAAGCGTCCAAAGCTTCCAGAGCGTCCAAAGCTTCCAGAGCGTCCAAAGCGTCCAAAGCTTCCAAAGCGTCCAAAGCTTCCAGAGCGTCCAAAGCGTCCAAAGCTTCCAAAGCTTCCAGAGCATCCAAAGCTTCCAAAGCGTCCAAAGCGTCCAAAGCTTCCAAAGCTTCCAAAGCTTCCAGAGCGTCCAAAGCTTCCAAAGCTTCCAGAGTGTCCAAAGCGTCCAAAGCGTCCAGAGCGTCCAAAGCTTCCAGAGCGTCCAAAGCTTCCAAAGCTTCCAGAGCGTCCAAAGCTTCCAGAGCGTCCAAAGCGTCCAAAGCTTCCAAAGCTTCCAAAGCTTCCAGAGCGTCCAAAGCTTCCAAAGCTTCCAGAGCGTCCAAAGCTTCCAGAGCGTCCAAAGCTTCCAAAGTGTCCAAAGCGTCCAAAGCTTCCAGAGCGTCCAAAGCGTCCAAAGCTTCCAGAGCGTCCAAAGCTTCCAGAGCGTCCAAAGCGTCCAAAGCTTCCAGAGCGTCCAAAGCTTCCAGAGCGTCCAAAGCGTCCAAAGCTTCCAGAGCGTCCAAAGCTTCCAGAGTGTCCAAAGCTTCCAGAGCGTCCAAAGCTTCCAGAGCGTCCAAAGCGTCACCAGACGAGAAGTTGAGCCCTGGTCAACTTTATGGTAATTAGCTATGACGTGGCTAAGCGGCAACCGGCGACAACCTGTCATGTTCCGGCTCCCAATGACCAGCGCGATCGAAGTTTGACGCCAGTCACGTGACGAGCGGCCACAGCGGCTGATAATGTGTGGCGTTTTGGGAGCTGTCTGCTCTGACGCCCCCCCTGGAGCGTTTTTGACGCGTTGGAAGCTTTTGGTGTGAACGCACCGTCAGAGCTTTAAGCCTCTGGTCCATGTTCTACTGAACCAACCAGAACTGGATCAGTTTATGGAACCAGAACTAGTAGTCCAGGTAGAAATGATACTGGTCCTGGTCCTGGTCCTGGTCCTGCTCCTGGACTTGGTTCCTGCAACGATTTGAGAAAGGACTCGTGATGAAAACCAGATTCCCAGGGTGAATGCGTCTAGAGTGTTAGTGCAGGAAACTGGACCAGAGGACTGACACAAGATGGCCGCCAGCCATTATCTCCATGTGTCGTCTGATCCACCTGCTTGGTACAGACAGGTGTCGGGGGCGGAGCCTGAGTGACAGGCTGATGACATCATCCTGGTTAACGCTCTGTGTGTGTGTGTGTGTGTGTGTGTGTGTGTGTGTGTGTGTGTGTGTGTGTGTGTGTGTCTGCAGCACCTGCGGAAGCTGAACAACTTCAACTCGTACCTGTCCATCCTGTCGGCTCTAGACTCCGCCCCCCTGCGGCGCCTGGACTGGCAGCGGAGCACGGCCGAGGCTCTGGAGGAGTACAGCTCTCTGATCGACAGCTCCTCGTCCTTCAGGGCCTACAGGACGGCTCTGTCCGAGGTGGAGCCGCCCTGCATCCCATACCTGTACGTCACGTCCACCTGGATACCTGTCTCACCTGTCTCACCTGTCTCACCTGTCTCACCTGTCTCACCTGTCTCACCTGTCTCACCTGTCTCACCTGTCTCACCTGTCTCCATCTCACCTGTCTCCATCTCACCTGTCTCACCTGTCTCACCTGTCTCACCTGTCTCCATCTCACCTGTCTCACCTGTCTCACCTGTCTCACCTGTCTCCATCTCACCTGTCTCACCTGTCTCACCTGTCTCTGTCTCACCTGTCTCACCTGTCTCACCTGTCTCTGTCTCACCTGTCTCACCTGTCTCCGTCTCACCTGTCTCCGTCTCACCTGTCTCACCTGCCTCACCTGCCTCCATCTCACCTGTCTCCGTCTCACCTGTCTCACCTGTCTCCATCTCACCTGTCTCCGTCTCACCTGTCTCCGTCTCACCTGTCTCACCTGTCTCACCTGTCTCACCTGTCTCCGTCTCACCTGTCTCCGTCTCACCTGTCTCACCTGTCTCCGTCTCACCTGTCTCCGTCTCACCTGTCTCACCTGTCTCCGTCTCACCTGTCTCCGTCTCACCTGTCTCACCTGTCTCCGTCTCACCTGTCTCACCTGTCTCCGTCTCACCTGTCTCACCTGTCTCTTTCTCACCTGTCTCACCTGTCTCCGTCTCACCTGTCTCACCTGTCTCCGTCTCACCTGTCTCACCTGTCTCACCTGTCTCTGTCTCACCTGTCTCTGTCTCACCTGTCTCTGTCTCACCTGTCTCCATCTCACCTGTCTCCGTCTCACCTGTCTCACCTGTCTCTTTCTCACCTGTCTCACCTGTCTCACCTGCCTCCGTCTCACCTGTCTCACCTGTCTCCGTCTCACCTGTCTCCGTCTCACCTGTCTCCATCTCACCTGTCTCACCTGTCTCACCTGTCTCCATCTCACCTGTCTCACCTGTCTCACCTGTCTCTGTCTCACCTGTCTCACCTGTCTCCGTCTCACCTGTCTCCGTCTCACCTGTCTCACCTGTCTCACCTGTCTCCGTCTCACCTGTCTCACCTGTCTCACCTGTCTCCGTCTCACCTGTCTCACCTGTCTCACCTGTCTCACCTGTCTCACCTGTCTCACCTGTCTCACCTGCCTCCGTCTCACCTGTCTCACCTGTCTCACCTGTCTCTGTCTCACCTGTCTCACCTGTCTCACCTGCCTCCGTCTCACCTGTCTCACCTGTCTGTCTGTCTGTCTGTCTGTGCAGGGGTTTGATCCTTCAGGACTTGACCTTCGTCCACCTGGGGAATCCTGACAGCTTGATGACATCACAGGGTTCAAAGGTCAACTTCTCGAAGCGCTGGCAGCAGTTCAACATCCTCTACACGCTGAGGAGCTTCCAGCAAGTGTGAGTTACCGCGGTTACCCTGTCGTCACCACGGCCGCTGCTCGTTGCCCTGGGACACGGCGGAGCGGCGTACAGACCATAATACACCCATGATGTGTAAATGTCTCTCTCTCTCTCTCCAGGCCGTACGCGCTGCAGCCCAACGATGACATCATCCTGTTCTTCAACGACTTCAGCGACCACCTGGCGGAGGAGGCGCTGTGGGAGCTGTCGCTCAGGCTCCGCCCCCGCAACGTCCCCAGAGCCAACCAGAGATGAGACTGACTGATGCTAAGCTAATGCTAACATCTCACTGACCACAGCTAACAGCAGGTAACCATGGTTACCATGGTTAACGGCGTGCTAACTCATACTAACCCGGGGGGGCGTGGCCTCCTGAACCTGTAACCATGGAAACATGTCAGTAAATGTCACTGTTCACTTGTCAACTCTCCTGTGCTCTGATTGGCCGAGGAGAAACCTAATAAACCTGATCACACCTGAGCCCTGGCAACGGTCGTCATGTGAGGAAGATGATGATGATGATGATGATGATGTAAATGAACTGAATTGAATAAACTTTATTAATCCCAGAGGAAATCCTCGACGCCAACAGCGTTTACATTCATTCAAACAGACTCGTTATGACATCACAGGAACCTGGTTCTCCGTTGCCGTTGGTTACCGCCGTCAGGTTCAGGTACAGATGCATCAAAGAGTTCAGACAACAAGATGGAAGTAGGCGTCGCGTGTTGATGGGGAAGTCTGAACAGGGAACCACTGCTGGCAGCCATAGCAACGGGCCATGCAGCAGTAGCAGCCAATCAGACGACGGGGAAACTGCACAGAGTTGTTTTAGAGACTGTTGATGAACAACTGTCCCTGAAGGCAACGTGCATCAGAGGTTTGACATGAATTTCCCTCTAAAACAACTGTGTGTGGTAACGTTGTGTTATTATCTCATAGCGTGGTGAATGTGCAGGTCACAACTTGTCCACCAGAGCGTTGTGGAGTTGTTGGATTGTGTATTTGATGAGTTTGATGAGGGAAACCAAGAAATCCCATAATGAGCCTCCGTAGCGTAGCTCTGAGCAGCTCACGGCTCTGCTCCGCCGTTCTAAAAATAGCTTGCACCGACAATTAAAGGTAACGAACCTACTGCTATGACTATAGGGATTATGGTGATGGGACAGTTTGATAAAATGTTGGACTGTCCCTTTAAACAGCACGTTGCACTGAACAGAGAAACTGTGACGTAACGTATGATTTCTGTAAACGTTACAAAAGATTTATTTTAGATTTTCTTCTTCCCGTCTTGCTGTCGACCTGGTGTTCATGATTCATCTCTATTCAGTCCTGTGTTTACTCTTGCTGTCAATAAAGATATGTTAAAAAAACAAAAAACCAGCGGCTCGATGCGCTCGGCGCTCAGACTCAGACTCAGACCTGACGGAGCGAGCACCGAGCACCGAGCTCCTCGAGCACCGAGCACCGAGCTCCTCGAGCAGGGCAGACCGGGCTGAGCGCGAGGAGGAGCGGGAACCGGGACAGAACCGACAGCATGGTCGGTGCACAGTTACCGGAGTGACGTCACCAGGTGAGCTGCAGGTTGAAGTGAAGAAGCTGCATGAACTGTGTCGATGTGACGTCACGGGACCGAGGTCTGCTTCATGCAGCACGGAGCTAACCGAGCTAAACCGAGCCGAGCCGAGCTAAACCGAGCCGGGTTAACGTTACCCGGACCAGAGCCGGGTCAGACCGGTCAGGTAGACCCGGTCCCGGGGTGTAGTCTAGTCCACCTGAGGACTATACTGACTGTATATCAGCTGTTTGAAGGAACTTTATTGACAACATGTCAACAAACAGGTGAACAGGGTAAAACATTAAACTAACACGTTTCACCATGAAACCGAGTTGATCACTCACATTAAAGGGCCACTTCGGGGTTTTTTCAACCTGGGCCCTGTTTCCTCTGTTTTCCTGTACATGTGAGTGATGATAATACTTGTTGGGGGGTTGGGGGGAGTGTGTAGCATACGAGACCTAGGAACACTTACCTAAAATAAAAAATGAATATCTGTGCAGAATAATCTCATTTACTTTGTTGCTCGGCCAGGGATCGTCATAGAAGCTCTGGTCCAGACCCAGACCCTGACCCGGTTCTGGTTCTGGTTCTGGTTCTGGTTCTGGTCCAGACCCAGACCCTGACCCTGACCTGGTTCTGGTTGTGGTTGTGTTTCAGCCTGGACCAGAGATGCTGCAGCTCCCCCTGGTGGTGACGGCGCAGGTGGACCTGGTCCTGGTCCTGGTCTCTGGACTGGCCCTCTGGACCCGGCTCAGCGGCCTCAGCTACCCCAACGCCGTGGTGTGAGTGTCGGTCGGACTCACCTGGGGGGTCAAAGGTCACCTGGGGGGTCAAAGGTCACCTGCTGATGTGTGTGTGTGTGTGTGTGTGTGTGTGTGTGTGTAGGTTTGACGAGGTGTACTACGGCCAGTTCGTGTCTCTCTACATGAAGAGGGTTTTCTTCGTGGACGACAGCGGACCGCCGCTCGGTCACATGATCCTGGCCCTCGGAGGTCGGTAACCACGACAACCACGTACAGCGCCACAAGGACCAGGGTTTTGATTTGATTTGAAATTCTTTATTCAGTCGCATTATCGACACAAACATTATCGACACAAACATGATCGACACAAACACAAACATTATCAACACAAACACAAACATTATCGACAAAACAGAAGTGTAGTGCTTATATTAATGCCTGTCCTACATACCATAATAAGCTGTCCAGAATTCTGTCAATATAAAAAACAAACAAACTTACAGACGACACGTTCGCAGACGACACAGCGATTGTGGGATGTATCAGGGAGGATAAAGAGGAGGAGTACAGGAGCCTGATAGGAGACTTTGTTGCATGGAGCGGAAGAAACCATCTGCAGCTCAATACATCAAAGACCAAGGAGCTGATCATTGACTTTGGGAGGTCCAGACCTCGCCCACGTCCAGTGTCGATCGGGGACGATAATAGGTGGATATTGTAGGCAACTACAAGTACCTTGGGGTGTGGCTGGACAATAAGCTGGACTGGTCATGCAACACAGACCACCTGCACAAGAGGGGCCAGACAAAGCTGTACTTTTTCAGGAGGCTGTGATCTTTTAACATCTGCAGGAAACTCCTGGGCATGTTCTAGCAGACTGTTATTTTCTATGCTGTGGTGTGCTGGGGGGTGGCATCAAAGAAGAACTCCAACAGGCTGGGCAAGCTGATCAGGCGAGCTGGCTCTGTGGTCGGCAGCAAGCTGGACTCTCTGGTGACAGTGGCTGAGAGGAGGACGCTAAAAAAACTTCTGGCCATCATGGACGATGCCAGTCACCCCTCCACACTGTCATCAGTTCACAGAGAAGCCGGATCAGTGGACGGCTGCTTCTCCCCAGATCCAAAACAAACAGACTGAAGGACTCCTTTGTCCCTCGAGCCATCAAACTGTACAACTCTGCACTGGGGGGGAGGGCAAGGCGGGGCGGAGGGGGTGGGGATGGGGAATATTGAGTACTGGTATTATATGTATTTATTGTCTGAACTGATTGCACTTTATATTTTATTTCATTTTATCCTTTTATCCTTCTTTTAATGTGTCTTCTAATGGTGCTGTGCTGCTTGCTGGAGCCTCAATTTCCCTGAGGGTCACCTCCCAAGGGATTAATAAAGTACTATCTATCTATCTATCTATCTATCTACTAAGAAAGAAACAACAACAACAAAACAACAACCACTGACAAACAAACAAACAAAACAAAACTGAACCAGGACAAGAAACAGAAAAGACAAAAAGAAAAGTTTCCAGTTTTTAAATGTATTTTAATAAACACATTTTCAAATAGTAGAGAAAAAAAACAATGAACAAAACAAATATAATAATAATAATAATAATAATAATAATAATAATAATAATAATAATAATAATAATAAAGCTAGCAGCAATATTCCTGGTTCCAAAAACACCAAATCTTCCAAATGAAGTCAATAGAAGCAGCAGTGTTACTGTAGAGCAGCTCTGCAGCGGCCATCTTGGATTCTGAAGTTAACATCCCATTGTTGTGTTGTTTCCATGACGACTGTGTGTGTGTTTGTGTTGCAGCCTACCTGGGAGGATTTGATGGAAACTTTGTGTGGAACAGAATTGGAACAGGTAGAAACACCTGGAAGTAGATCTGAACTAGTTCACACCTGTTCACACCTGTTCTCACCTGTTCTCACCTGTTCTCACCTGTTCACACCTGTTCTCACCTGTTCACACCTGTTCTCACCTGTTCACACCTGTTCTCACCTGTTCTCACCTGTTCACACCTGTTCACACCTGTTCACACCTGTTCTCACCTGTTCACACCTGTTCACACCTCTATACACCTGTTCACACCTGTTCTCACCTGTCCTCACCTGTCCACACCTCTCCTCACCTGTCCTCTCCTCACCTGTCCTCACCTGTTCTCACCTGTCCTCACCTGTCCTCACCTGTCCACACCTGTCCTCACCTGTCCACACCTGTTCTCACCTGTCCTCTCCACACCTGTCCACACCTGTCTTCACCTGTCCACACCTGTCCTCACCTGTCCTCACCTGTCCACACCTGTCCACACCTGTCTTCACCTGTCCACACCTGTCCTCACCTGTCCTCACCTGTCCACACCTGTCCTCACCTGTCCTCACCTGTCCTCACCTGTCCTCACCTGTCCTCACCTGTCCACACCTGTCCTCACCTGTCCTCACCTGTCCTCACCTGTCCTCACCTGTTCTCACCTGTCCTCTCCACACCTGTCCACACCTGTCTTCACCTGTCCTCACCTGTTCTCACCTGTCCTCTCCACACCTGTCCACACCTGTCTTCACCTGTCCACACCTGTCCTCACCTGTCCTCACCTGTCCACACCTGTCCTCACCTGTCCTCACCTGTCCACACCTGTCCTCACCTGTCCTCACCTGTCCACACCTGTCCACACCTGTCCTCACCTGTCCTCACCTGTCCACACCTGTCCTCACCTGTCCTCACCTGTCCTCACCTGTCCACACCTGTCCTCACCTGTCCTCACCTGTCCACACCTGTCCACACCTGTCCTCACCTGTCCTCACCTGTCCTCTCACCTGTCCTCACCTGTTCTCACCTGTCCACACCTGTCCTCACCTGTCCTCACCTGTCCTCTCACCTGTCCTCACCTGTTCTCACCTGTTCACACCTGTCCTCACCTGTTCTCACCTGTTCACACCTGTCCTCTCCTCTCCTCACCTGTCCTCACCTGTCCTCACCTGTCCAGAGTATCCCAGCGGCGTGTGCGTGTGGAGCTTGCGGTTTGTCCCGGCCGTGTGCGGCGCGCTGTGCGTCCCTCTGGTTTACCTGTTGACTCTGGAGCTGCGGTTCTCTCACCTGGCGGCTCTGGGCGCCGCCGTGCTGCTGCTGCTGGGTGAGTGACATCATCGTCCTCCAGGTGAGTCTGTTACCTGGCGCTGCCGTCTGCGCTGTGATTGGTGTGTTTGTGTCTCCTCCAGAGAACTCTCTGATCGTCCAATCACGGTTCATGCTGCTGGAGTCGGTGCTCATCTTCTTCGTGCTGCTGTCCTTCGTCTCCTACCTGCGCTTCCACAACGGCGCCCCCGACAGGTGAGCGCCGCCTCGCACCCCGCAGCACGGCAGGTAAACCGACTCCAGGTAGCCGTAGCCATGACAACCTGACAATGTGTTTGCGTGTGTGGTCCTCAGCTGGTGGAGGTACGGATGGCTGCTGCTGAGCGGAGCCGCCGCCGCCGCCGCCGTGGGGTGAGAGAACGACCCGACACCTGAGCTGCAGAGAGAGAGACCGTCGGACTCACCTGAGTGTGTGTGTGTGTGTGTGTGTGTGTGTGTGTGTCAGGGTGAAGTACATGGGCGTGTTCTCCTACCTGCTGCTGGTGGGCGTGGCCTCGCTGCACACCTGGAACCTGATTGGAGACAGAACCGTCAGTCACGTGAGTCCAGGTTCACACTCACACTCACCTGGTCTCACCTGCTGCACCTCACCTGTGTGTGTGTCTGTGTGTGTGTGTGTGTGCGCAGGTGAGTGTGTGTGTGCAGTGTGTGTGCAGGTGTGTGTGTCTGCTGCTGCTGCCCGTCCTCCTCTACGTGTTCTGGTTCTACCTTCACCTGAGCGTCCTGAACCGCAGCGGACCACATGACCAGCTGATGAGCCCCGCCTTCCAGGCCGGCCTGCAGGTACACACTCACACACACACACACACACACACACAGTATTGGTGTGTGTGAGTGCGTGTGTTGATGTGTGTGTCGGTGTGTGTGTTGTGTGTCTGCAGGGCGGCCTGTCCAGCATCACTCAGGGTCAGCCGCTGGTCGTCGCCTACGGCAGCCAGGTGACTCTGAGAAGCTCCGCCTCCCAGCCAATCCCCTGCTGGCTCCACTCACACAAAGCCAACTACCCAATCAGGTGCCGTAGCTCCGTCTGTCCAGCAGCCAATCACAGAGCTCGCTGCGTGTTTACCTGAGTGTGTGTGTGTGTGTGCAGGTATGAGAGTGGGCGGGGCAGCTCCCACCAGCAGCAGGTCACATGTTACCCCTTCAAAGACGTCAACAACTGGTGGATCATCAAAGACCCGCACAGGTAGGACACCTGTCTGTCTGTCTGCCCCATGGCATGCTGGGAGGACACCTGTCTGTCTGTCTGCCCCAAGGCATGCTGGGAGGACACCTGTCTGTCTGTCTGCCCCAAGGCATGCTGGGAGGACACCTGTCTGTCTGCCCCAAGGCATGCTGGGAGGACACCTGTCTGTCTGGCCCTTTCTCAATATACGTTCTTGTCCGTTCTTGTGTTCTTGTGTTCTACTGAAACGTCATCAGTCGCAGCCCAAGTACTGTCCCAATACACAAGTTCGCATTCCGCCGAGAACGGTAATATTTCCCGGAAGTGTTCTCGCCACGCCCATTTTACCGAGGATGCATCGGTAGCTGACTTGTGCGAACTTGTCAGCGCAGATATCCCAGCATGCCTTTCGGCAGTCAAGCCAGCGGCGGGAGGAAGGCATCAACGACCTGGTAAGCGGTATTTCTTTTATAGTTTTCGTATGCTATTTCATCAATTAAGTTAATTTTGGTGTGATAAATCAACTGTTTAGATTTAAAATATCAGCATGAGCACGAAGATTTATGGCAAATCGAACTTTTTCTCGACTATTTCGTAGTAGAGAAGCTCCGTGAACTGGGGCGGGGCAGGCAGGCAGTGTATACGGGGTTAGCTTGCTCTCTAAGCGGCTAGTCTACTGCTCACGAACCCGTATTGTTTTCCCCCTGTTACAGAAAACAAGAACAATGGCGGAGGAGACGGCAACCCACAACTGTTGAGTATTTTAAAAATAATTTTCGTACAGCTGCCATTCAGTTAAATTAATATCCGAATAAATATAAATGTGAACTAACGTTCAAGAAATTAAAACGTTACCTAGCCAAATGTTTAACGACCTGCATTTTTGTTGATTTTGTGTTTTGACTAAAATCAAGGGACAACAGACGAAACCGCGGCTCTCATCGAGTGGAGAGCCGCCAATGAAGCCCTCTTCACCGGCAGGAGGAACACCTCCAAGACCGGATGGGAGTGAGTTTTCATGTGTTTTAGTATGAGGAGCAGTGGGAGTGTTTGTGCCAGATTTTTACAGCCTCTTAAAATGGTTCGATACAGCCTAAATAAACAAATGAAAAGTATAACGCTAAACAAAATGCTATAATACTAGGCTACAAATCAAATAAGTTGTGTGAATTGTAACCTTGTGAACAAAAATGAATTTAAGTGCCACAAAGTACAAGTGAAGGGCAACGGCAATAGTACAGGTACATATTTATCTACCTAAGTGATGTACTAACAATATAAACTATATTATCATATAACTGTATTATATAATTATATTTATGAATCCACTTGGACAAGGGTGGAAACGTCTTCAAAGACAAAACTAAGTCCAGTTGACTGCCTAGAGATGACTTTGACCTGGGCTAATGAGAATTTATCCAGACATTCACTATATAATATCACTATTCTCTTCCTTGTAAGTGCAATCATCCTAACTACATCGCATTCAGTAGTCTCTTTCTCTCATATTGTGTGTTAGTCACTGTAATGTTTACATGTATTCTCAATGTATAATAATATGTCTAACTTGCCTTTTTTTGTGTGAATGTGTGTGCTTTATCCAGAGTATTTGTGAGAGACAGTGGCCTGGCCGTGACGCCAAAACAGGCAAAGAAAAAATGGAATAACCTGAAAGAGAAATACAAGGTACCACCATTCTATCCACTTTTCACTATAAGTTGGACATGGCAACAGTGATTCAGTGAATTGTTATTTCTTAGGAGCTTAGGGACCCGCCAACCGGGAAAGGGGTGGAGGCGGGAGGGGTGACAGCTGCCACCTGGCCGTGGTACGGTCAGATGGATGCCGCACTCCAGGGGCAGCACTCTATAAGTCCGCCCCTGGTAGTTGCGGCTAATCTGACCGCCACTACAGGTGGCGTTGTCACCCCCCCGCCCTCTGCCCCTCCCAGAGAGCGTCAGGCACCACCAGCTCCCAAGAGGGCCAGGGCCAGTGGGCAGCTGCTGGAGCACCTGAAAGAGCAGGCAATGAAAGAGGAAGACAGGGAGAAGAGGGCAGAGGCGAGGGATGAGGAGAGAGAGAGGGCAGCAGCTCAGAGGGCTGATAAATTCTTGTCGCTCTTTGAGCGACTTGTTGATAAGGTGTAAATAGTTGTGTCTATGTAGCTGTAGTTCATTTTTAAATTTAGTTCTTTATTGATGTTTTATTGTTTTTGTATTAATTAAATATTGTGAACATTGAGTGTCAGCCTGTACAGTATTTTATCAGTTGTGAATGAAGTGGTCTCAAAGAAATTTGAAACGCAATTGTACTTGGTTATTTGCCAGTTCATGTTTGCATGTGACCAGGCTGGGACTGGTCCTCGGACATCGGACCTGTCCCAGCCTGGTCACATGCAAACATGAACTGATGAAGGTGAAACGTCTTCCTAAACAAATAACCAAGACTGCCTTTCGATTTAAATGTCTTTGAGATAACTATGACCTGGACAAATGAGAATCTGCACAGGCTGAATGAAGTTGTAATATGCAGGTAAGGTGTTGGGTTATTTAGACTTCGAGGTACCAAGGCTTGTAATGGTGGTCACAACAAAGAATACTTCTGTAACAGAAATTTGATGGAAGGTTGAATTTACTCACAGGTGTTTTTTAACCATTGTTATTTTAACTATATACATAATATAATAATTTTTAATTAAGATGAAATATATACACACTTTTTAATCAAGATAAACTATATACACAATATATACAATATACAATCATTTTAAATCAAACAAAACAACTAACTAGTGAACTGATTATAATTTGGCCTTTTTGTCTAATAATCATGCTCCCTCAGAAAGTCTGGGAGCTCTTGAGGGGCAGAGACTTCAGCTGCCAGTCTGCCTCTCAGATTGGCTCCCGAGAGCTCCTGGCCTTCCACAGCATTCCCGCCAACTTCCTCATCCTCCCCATCGTCATCCTCTGCCTCCTCCTCTTCCTGGATGTCCCCGGCTAACAGGCAGAGGTTGTGCAGGATACAGCACGCTGCGACAACCTTGGGGGCGAAAAGAGCCCGGACCTCCAAAGCCCGGAGGAAGATGGCTCTCCAGCGGGTTTTGAGCAACCCGAAGGTGCGCTCAATAATGTTTCTGGCCTTGGCGTGATGCCTGTTGAAACGGGCCTCCACTTGGCCTGTTGATTAAAATACAGGTAATGTAAAAATACATCCAGGAATGCAAATTCAAAATAACAACTGTAATAAATGTATTCTCTTACCTGCTACAGGTTGACGGTAGGGAGTCATGAGGGCCACCGGACGCTGCAGGCAAGGGTACCCCCCATCCCCCAGGAGGAAGAAGCCAGCTGGTGGGTAGAGGGACTCCTTGTACATCGGAGACCTCCTGAGGACAAGGGCATCGTGGACTGACCCCGTGTTGCCAATGTAAATGTCCAGAAATGCCCCCTTACTGTCGCACACACCCTGGAGAACCACCGATGGGAAGAGCTTGCGGTTGATATAGCTCTTCTTGTGCTCCGCAGGTGGCACAAGCCGGACGTGGCATCCGTCGATGGCTCCAACGGCACGCCGGAAAGCCTCATGCCCTGCCAGCCGAGCAAAACCTGCTCCCACCTCCTCCATCTCCTCAGGCTTGGGGAAGTGGATAGCCCGGTGGATGATGCCCATCATGGCGTCCACGGAAGTGTGGACGACCCTGCCAACTGTGGCCCTCGGCATGGCAAATATGTCTGCCGTGACCCGGTAGGAGGAGCCACATGCCAGCCAGTAGAGGCAGACGGCCACCTCTATCTCATGGCTCCAGCCATGTGGCTTCAGGCGGGGCAACATCTCCACCAAGAGGTTGATGGTCTCCCTTGAAAGCCTAAAGGCTGGTTTGAGGTCAGCCTCCTCTGAGAAGAAGGTGCAGAGGATGGGCACGGTGTTGTTCACCTGCGCATACCTTCGAGGAGAATGATCCTGTAATGAAATAAAATATAATTTTTAATTGATAAAACAATGAAATCATATTTGAATGTATTTATTTATTTATTTATTTATTACTTGCTTTTAACTGTATATTTGACTAGACTGATGAATTTGACTGATCACAGATGCTGTGAAAATTTGTTTATAGTTCTTTTCCTCAATTATTAAACTTAATTCATGTTTTGTGTTCTATACAAATGAGCTTCATTTGATTTATTGCAGAAGATTTATCAGACTTGGATCAGATATCAGAATTGATTAAATTATTTATTATAAATGATTAATAAACTTAATATGCTCCTCTATTTTATCTGTAATTGTTGGGTCCCCCCACGATTTCACCAGTAGGTGGTGCTAGGTATGTCAGATGTCAAATTGTATGAATGAGTAGTAGGAAATGTATGAATGAAAGGGGCGGGTCCAGCGTTACTATTACTACACAGTTGGCGGCGAACCTTGTTAATGCTGTTTCATACATTAATATTTATAATACCAGTGTCAATATGTTTAAACCGTATCATATTTGTTTTGTTAACTTTAATGTGAATGAAAAACCAAGTGATCGCGGAAAAAAGACAACTTACAAATCCAGCAAAGGCTAGGATAGCGCGACGTCTCTCCAGACTCCTCCTCCTCATCCTGGCTCTCCTCCGCTGAAGACGCCTCCTCAGCTCGGCAGCTTCCTCCTCTGCCTCCCGGTAAAGAATACCGACCGCGACAGCTAGTAATACTCGCCGGTCCATATTAACGGTGGTAATAGGTGAATAATAAATCAGGCTTACTTCTCTTGTATGTAACAAAACAAATCCACAATGGCGATCCTCTAGCCTACGCACAACAGCCTTTTCGCGGGGTTTGTTTTTCCCGCTGTTGTCTCGTGATGTAGGAAGATTCATGGCTCGTGAGCTTTAGAAGCTCTAAATAATAACGTAAATGTACAAAAAAGGATTTTTGTTGCTGCTTTATTTACGTGTATGTTTATTTATTTGTTTATTTATGTCACACACAAGAGATAGGTATATTTATTTATTTATTTATTTATTTATTTATTTTCATGTCACGTACACACGAGAGAGAGAGAGAGAGAGAGAGAGAGACAGGAGGAGTAAAGAGAAAGAATTGTTGACTTGTTTTGGATGATAACGCCCAGCTGTTTAATCAGCTGTTTGATCAGTGCAGGCTTCCTTTGCCACAAGAACGCATCGTCTCAAAACTGAAAACGAGCATTCTGTATTCTTGTGACCTCCGGAGTTCATTCTTCGGAGGACGCCTAGCAAGAACATTCTCCCCAAGAACACAAGTCCGTTCTTTGCATTCTTGGTATTGAGAAACGGCCTCTGTCTGCCCCATGGCATGCTGGGAGGACACCTGTCTGTCTGTCTGCCCCAAGGCATGCTGGGAGGACACCTGTCTGTCTGTCTGCCCCAAGGCATGCTGGGAGGACACCTGTCTGTCTGCCCCAAGGCATGCTGGGAGGACACCTGTCTGTCTGTCTGCCCCAAGGCATGCTGGGAGGACACCTGTCTGTCAGTCTGCCCCAAGGCATGCTGGGAGGACACCTGTCTGTCTGTCTGCCCCAAGGCATGCTGGGAGGACACCTGTCTGTCTGTCTGCCCCAAGGCATGCTGGGAGGACACCTGTCTGTCAGTCTGCCCCAAGGCATGCTGGGAGGACACCTGTCTGTCTGCCTGTCTGTCTGTCTGCCCCAAGGCATGCTGGGAGGACACCTGTCTGTCTGCCCCAAGGCATGCTGGGAGGACACCTGTCTGTCTGTCTGTCTGTCTGCCTGCCTGCCTGCCCCAAGGCATGCTGGGAGGACACCTGTCTGTCAGTCTGCCCCAAGGCATGCTGGGAGGACACCTGTCTGTCTGTCTGCCTGTCTGTCTGTCTGCCCCAAGGCATGCTGGGAGGACACCTGTCTGTCTGTCTGCCCCAAGGCATGCTGGGAGGACACCTGTCTGTCTGTCTGCCCCAAGGCATGCTGGGAGGACACCTGTCTGTCTGTCTGTCTATCTGTCTGTCTGTCTGTCTGTCTGTCTGTCTGTCTGTCTGTCTGTCTGCCCCAAGGCATGCTGGGAGGACACCTGTCTGTCTGTCTGTCTGTCTGTCTGTCTGCCTGCCCCAAGGCATGCTGGGAGGACACCTGTCTGTCTGTCTGTCTGTCTGTCTGCCCCAAGGCATGCTGGGAGGACACCTGTCTGTCTGTCTGTCTGTCTGCCCCAAGGCATGCTGGGAGGACACCTGTCTGTCTGTCTGTCTGCCCCAAGGCATGCTGGGAGGACAGGTCTGTCTGTCCGCCCCAAGGCATGCTGGGAGGACACCTGTCTGTCTGTCTGTCTGCCCCAAGGCATGCTGGGAGGACAGGTCTGTCTGTCTGTCTGCCCCAAGGCATGCTGGGAGGACACCTGTCTGTCTGCCCCAAGGCATGCTGGGAGGACAGGTCTGTCTGTCCGCCCCAAGGCATGCTGGGAGGACACCTGTCTGTCTGTCTGCCCCAAGGCATGCTGGGAGGACACCTGTCTGTCTGTCTGCCCCAAGGCATGCTGGGAGGACAGGCCTTGGTCTCACTGAGCGTGTGTGTGTGTGTGTGTGTGTGTGTGTGTCAGACAGAAGCTGGTGGTGGCCAGTCCTCCTCGTCCTGTCCGTCATGGTGACATCATCCAGCTGGTTCACGGGATGACGTCACGCTTCCTCAACAGGTAACAGCTGTGTGTGTGTGTGTGTGTGTGTATTAGGGGTGGGGGAACAATAGATTATTGATTAATTGCGCTTATTGTATGGATGATTATGAGTCGGTTATTAAAGGGATACGCCAACATATTTTTTTTCATGTCTTGCCTCACTCCTGAGTCCATGACCAGCAGATCGCCATCCTTTCCATTGTGCGTGCAGTAACCATGGAGATAGAGCCGTATCGCCCGTAATTAGCTTAGCTCAAACACTGGAAGTGTATGGGTAGTGTTAGCCTGCCTCCACCTAAAGTAGCTAATTAGCTTAGCTCAAACAGTGGAAGTGTATGGGTAGTGTTAGCCTGCCTCCACCTAAAGTAGCTAATTAGCTTAGCTCAAACAGTGGAAGTGTATGGGTGTATGGGTCCACTACCCATACACTTCCAGTGTTTGAGCTAAGCTAAGGCTAACACTACTCATACACTTCCAGTGTTTGAGCTAAGCTAAGGCTAACACTACTCATACACTTCCAGTGTTTGAGCTAAGCTAAGGCTAACACTACCCATACACTTCCACTGTTTGAGCTAAGCTATGGCTAACATTACCCATACACTTCCAGTGTTTGAGCTAAGCTAAGGCTAACACTACTCATACACTTCCAGTGTTTGAGCTAAGCTAAGGCTAACACTACCCATACACTTCCAGTGTTTGAGCTAAGCTATGGCTAACATTACCCATACACTTCCAGTGTTTGAGCTAAGCTAAGGCTAACACTACCCATACACTTCCAGTGTTTGAGCTAAGCTAAGGCTAACACTACCATACACTTCCAGTGTTTGAGCTAAGCTAATTAGCTACTTTCGGTGGAGGCAGGCTAACACTACCCATACACTTCCAGTGTTTGAGCTAAGCTAATAAGCTACTTTCGGTGGAGGCAGGCTAACACTACCCATACACTTCCAGTGTTTGAGCTAAGCTAATTAGCTACTTTAGGTGGAGGCAGGCTAACATTACCCATACACTTCCAGTGTTTGAGCTAAGCTAATTAGCTACTTTAGGTGGAGGCAGGCTAACACTACCCATACACTTCCAGTGTTTGAGCTAAGCTAATTAGCTACTTTAGGTGGAGGCAGGCTAACATTACCCATACACTTCCAGTGTTTGAGCTAAGCTAATTACAGGTGCTACGGCTCTATCTCCATGGTTACTGCACGCACAGTGGAAAGGATGGTGTCTATCTGCTGGTCATGGACTCTGGAGTGAGGCAAGACACCAAAAAAAATGTTGGTATATCCCTTTAAATTTCCCAAAACCGATGATGATGGAGACACGTCCTGATCATCACTATCGATGGGTCGTTTGTGTTTCAGCCATGATGTCGCTGCTCCCATGAGTCCTCACGCACAGGAAGTGTCCGGTTACATCGACTTCAACGTTTCCATGGCAGCGCAGAACCTGTGGAGGGTGGTGAGTGACCTCTGACCTCTGACCCCTGCAGCCAGCGGACGAGCAGCCAATCAGAACAGAGGAACAACGTGTTCCTGTGGTTCAGCCTATAGTTGTTTTACTGTCAGGATGCTGTTGCTAGGAGACTGCTGCTAGATGCAACAATGACGCCTTCTTCTCCTCTGTGTGTGTGTGTGTGCGTGTGTGTGCGTGTGTGTGTGTGTGTGTGTGTGTGTGTGTGCAGGAGGTGTCCAACAGGGAGGCGGAGTCAGACGTGTGGAAAACGATTCTGTCTGAGGTCCGATTGGTCCACGTCAACACGTCCGCCGTCCTCAAGGTGCTGACAGGAAGTGACATCATAGGGCAAAGCTGAGCTCCTAATAAGGGCGTAGTAACCTGTGTGTGTGTGTGTGTGTGTGTGTGTGTGTGTGTGTGTGTGTGTGTGTGTGTGCGTGCAGCTGAGCGGGGCGTCTCTCCCTGACTGGGGCTTCAGGCAGCTGGAGGTCGTGGCAGAGAAGCTGTTCAGAGGTCACGGCAGCAGCTTGATGTGGACGGTGGAGGAGCATCGCTACGGAACCAGTACGCCTGACCTCCGACCTCTGACCTCCGACCTCTGACCTCTGACCTCCGACCCCTGACCTCTGACCTCCGACCTCTGACCTCTGACCTACAACCTCTGACCTCTGACCTCCGACCTCTGACCTACAACCTCTGACCTCCGACCTCTGACCTACAACCTCTGACCTCCGACCTCTGACCTCCGACCTCTGACCCCTGACCTCCGACCTCCGACCTCCGACCCCTGACCCCTGACCTCTGACCCCTGACCCCTGACCTCTGACCTCCGACCTCTGACCTACAACCTCTGACCCCTGACCCCTGACCTCTGACATCATCGTCTGTGTGTGCAGGTCAGGAGCAGAAGGAGCGGGAGGCGGAGCTTCATTCTCCAACTCACATCGACGTCGACAGAAAGATTTCCTTCTGGGCGAAGTTCCTAGAGCTGCAGGTCAGTGAACGCATCACGGCTTCATGAGGTCAGTGAACGCATCACGGTCTCATCATGAGGTCAGTGAACGCATCACGGTGGTCAGTGAACGCATCACGGTCTCATCATGAGGTCAGTGAACGCATCACGGCTTCATGAGGTCAGTGAACGCATCACAGCTTCATGAGGTCAGTGAACGCATCACGGCTTCGTGAGGTCAGTGAACGCATCACGGCTTCGTGAGGTCAGTGAACGTATCACGGCCTCATCATGAGGTCAGTGAACGCATCACGGCCTCATCATGAGGTCAGTGAACGCATCACGGCTTCGTGAGGTCAGTGAACGTATCACGGCCTCATCATGAGGTCAGTGAACGCATCACGGTCTCATCATGAGGTCAGTGAACGCATCACGGCTTCATGAGGTCAGTGAACGCATCACGGCCTCGTGAGGTCAGTGAACGCATCACGGCTTCATGAGGTCAGTGAACGCATCACGGCCTCGTGAGGTCAGTGAACGCATCACGGCCTCGTGAGGTCAGTGAACGCATCACGGCTTCATGAGGTCAGTGAACGCATCACGGCCTCGTGAGGTCAGTGAACGCATCACGGCTTCATGAGGTCAGTGAACGCATCACGGTCTCGTGAGGTCAGTGAACGCATCACGGCTTCATGAGGTCAGTGAACGCATCACGGTCTCGTGAGG
>CM064895.1:32908047-32910547 GCA_030347415.2 Decapterus maruadsi
AACCTGCTTCCCTTCCTGCTGATGGACAAGACTCTCTTCCTGTATCACTACCTGCCGGCGCTCAGCGCGCTGGCGCCGCTCGGCCCCGCCCTGCTGGAGCACGCGCACACACACCTGCTCAGGTACGCGCACACACACACACACACACACAGCTCCCTCTGACCTGCCGGTGTGATGATGATGTCATGGTGATGTCATCCTCTGTCTCTGCAGCAGCGACGGCCAGCGGCGTGCGGTGGGCGTGTGCGCGTGCGGCGTGCTGCTCTCCGTCTTCCTGTCCTACAGAACCTTCTGCCCTCTGACCTACGGCCGCCCCGAGCTCTCGGCCAATCAGCTGCAAGCGCTGCGCTGGAGAGACAGCTGGGACATCCTGTACCGCCGCCGCTAGACGTGGTCGCGTGGTCACGTGGTCACGTGACGGTTTCATGTGAAAACGTCAAAATAAAAGCTCATCAGTGGAACCCGTTTGGTGCTTTTATTGTGAAGTTGAGTTACTTCCTGTTTGTCGTTTTTTCTTCCCCTGGCTCAACAGTTTTGTTATGTATATGATTGTTAATAAAGTTTTTTTGAAGTAGTGATTTCAGTCAGTTCTTTTAGTTTTGTTTTTATGAATGTGAAATGTTCCAACCACGTGACCTCCTGCAGCCGTCATCACGGAGGAAACAGCCAATCAGCGGGCGGAACCAAAGACAGCGGCACAACCGGAAGTGAGAGCAGGGAAGAAAATAAGGAGCGAACCCCCGGAACCGCGGCTTGTTTACACACACATGTATATATATATATATATATATATATAGGGTTAGGGTTGTGTGAACGTACAGACGGACTGGTCTGTAGCTCGGCTCGGTCTGTTACGGAGGAAACGGAGGAGACGTTTTCCCGCCGCACAGCCTGCTGGGAAATATGTTAACGACAGGACTGCGTTGATTGGTGCTCCGCGCCGCGCGCACACCGGGGAGACACAACAAAGACTAAATAGAAACAAAGTAGAAACAAAGTGGTCTCAGCGGAGGAGGACGGGCACGCGGGGGAGACGCACGGTAACGGCCCAGGTAACGTTACTACTGTTACTGCTACTAGTACTGCTACTACTGTTACTGAAGTACTGCTACTAGTACTGCTACTACTAGTACTGTTACTGGAGTACTGTTACTGCTACTAGTACTGTTACTGGAGTACTGTTACTGCTACTAGTACTGTTACTGGAGTACTGCTACTAGTACTGCTACTACTGTTACTGGAGTACTGCTACTAGTACTGCTACTACTGTTACTGGAGTACTGCTACTACTGTTACTGGAGTACTGCTACTACTACTGTTACTGTTAGTACTGTTACTGGAGTACTGCTACTACTACTGTTACTGTTAGTACTGTTACTGGAGTACTGCTACTACTACTGTTACTGGAGTACTGCTACTACTACTGTTACTGGAGTACTGCTACTAGTACTGCTACTGTTACTGGAGTACTGTTACTACTGTTACTGGAGTACTGCTACTACTGTTACTGGAGTACTGCTACTAGTACTGTTACTGGAGTACTGCTACTACTGTTACTGTTAGTACTGCTACTACTACTGTTACTACTGTTACTGGAGTACTGCTACTAGTACTGCTACTACTAGTACTGTTACTGGAGTACTGTTACTGCTACTAGTACTGTTACTGGAGTACTGTTACTGCTACTAGTACTGTTACTGGAGTACTGTTACTGCTACTGTTACTGGAGTACTGCTACTACTGTTACTGGAGTACTGCTACTAGTACTGCTACTACTGTTACTGGAGTACTGTTACTACTGTTACTGGAGTACTGCTACTACTGTTACTGAAGTACTGTTACTACTACTGTTACTGGAGTACTGCTACTAGTACTGTTACTGGAGTACTGCTACTACTACTGTTACTGTTAGTACTGCTACTACTACTGTTACTGGAGTACTGCTACTAGTACTGCTACTACTGTTACTGGAGTACTGTTACTACTGTTACTGGAGTACTGCTACTACTGTTACTGAAGTACTGTTACTACTACTGTTACTGGAGTACTGCTACTACTGTTACTGGAGTACTGCTACTAGTACTGTTACTGGAGTACTGCTACTACTACTGTTACTGTTAGTACTGCTACTACTACTGTTACTGGAGTACTGCTACTAGTACTGCTACTACTGTTACTGGAGTACTGCTACTAGTACTGTTACTGGAGTACTGCTACTACTACTGTTACTGTTAGTACTGTTACTGGAGTACTGCTACTACTACTGTTACTGGAGTACTGCTACTACTACTGTTACTGGAGTACTGCTACTACTACTGTTACTGTTAGTACTGCTACTACTACTGTTACTGGAGTACTGCTACTACTACTGTTACTGGAGTACTGCTAGTACTACTGTTACTGTTAGTACTGCTACTACTACTGTTATTGTTAGTACTGCTACTACTACTGTTACTGTTAGTACTGTTAGTACTGTTACTACTACTGTTAGTACTGTTAT
>CM064895.1:32915547-33068047 GCA_030347415.2 Decapterus maruadsi
GCCGTCAGCTGTTATCAGTTAGCCACTAGCCGTTAGCTGTTATCAGTTAGCCACTAGCCGTCAGCTGTTATCAGTTAGCCACTAGCCGTCAGCTGTTATCAGTTAGCCACTAGCCGTCAGCTGTTATCAGTTAGCCACTAGCCGTCAGCTGTTATCAGTTAGCCACTAGCCGTCAGCTGTTATCAGTTAGCCACTAGCCGTCAGCCGTTATCAGTTAGCCACTAGCCGTCAGCTGTTATCAGTTAGCCACTAGCCGTTAGCTGAGCTGTTAGCGGTCAGTGAGGGTGGTCACCTGGACAGACAGACCAACAGCTGTGTGTGTTCAGTCTGCTCCAGGTCTGTTGGCCCAGAGAGAGAAGATCCAGAGACAGATCCAGAACCTGGAGGACGCGCTGGGACCGAGCAGAACCCTCACCTGCATCTCAGGTACCTGCTGCTGCACACCTGGAGGAGGAGGAGGAGGAGGAGGAGAGGAGGAGGAGAGGAGGAGGAGAGGAGGAGGAGGAGGATAGGAGGAAAGGAGGAGGAGGAGAGGAGGAGAGGAGGAGGAGAGGAGGAGAAGAGGAGGAGGAGAGACTGGAGGAGGTTTTTGGTCAGATGATGATGATGATGAGGAGGAGGAGGAGGAGGAGGATGAAGATGATGGAGGAGGAGGGAAATGACAGAGGATGTGGAGAGGATGGGAGAAGAGGAGGTGTCCCCCTGTGTCCCTCTGTGTGGAGGAGGTGAAGAGGAGGTGTCCCTCTGTGAGGTGTCCCTCTGGAGGTGTCCCCCTGTGTCCCCCTGTGGAGGAGTGTGAGGAGGAGGAAGAGGAGGAGTCAGTAATGACTGGTCTCTGTGTGTTTTTGGTCAGATGATGATGATGATGACGATGAGGAGGAGGAGGAGGAGGAGGATGAAGATGATGATGTCAGCAGTGATGAGGTCAGTATGACACAGAGTTGATGTGGTTCCTCAGCTGATGGGTCAGTAGTTTATTGTGTCTGTGTGTCCCTCTGTGTCCCCCTGTGTCCCCCTCTGTGTCCCCCTGTGTCCCCCTGTGTGTCCCTCTGTGTCCCCCTGTGTGTCCCCCTGTGTGTCCCTCTGTGTGTCCCTCTCTGTGTCCCTCTGTGTCCCTCTGTGTCCCCCTGTGTGTCCCCCTGTGTGTCCCTCTGTGTCCCCCTGTGTGTCCCCCTCTGTGTCCCTCTGTGTCCCTCTGCGGCAGCCAGACTTATTACTTATTACCAGACAGACCGAGCACATGTCAGCTGTACTGGCCACTCTCCACCGGCTACCAGTTCAATACAGAGTTCAGTTTAAGATACTTGTATTTGTCTTTAAAGCATTAGTAGGGGAGTGGAGTAGTGGGTGAACTCCTCCCCCCTCCTCCCCCTCCCCCCACTCAGATCCACTGACAAGTCCCTGCTGTTTGTCCCACGAACAAATCTAAAACCAAGAGGTGACACAGCCTTTTCAGCTATTGGTCCTAAACTATGGACTAGTCTTCCACAGCCAATCAGATCATCACCCTCTACAGCCAATCAGATCATCACCCTCTACAGCCAATCAGATCATCACCCTCCACAGCCAATCAGATCATCACCCTCCACAGCCAATCAGATCATCACCCTCCACAGCCAATCAGATCATCACCCTCTACAGCCAATCAGATCATCACCCTCTACAGCCAATCAGATCATCACCCTCTACAGCCAATCAGATCATCACCCTCTACAGCCAATCAGATCATCACCCTCTACAGCCAATCAGATCATCACCCTCTACAGCCAATCAGATCATCACCCTCTACAGCCAATCAGATCATCACCCTCCATAAACATCTTTAAAACTCTGATAAAAACTTCTCTCTGGCTTTTAATTCTCTTTTTTCCACCCGCTTGGTGTTTTGTGTGTCTGTGTGTTTGTTGCCCTGTCGTTGTTGGTCAACACCTGTTGTTTTGTGTGTGTCTGTGTGTTTGTTGCCCTGTCGTTGTTGGTCAACACCTGTTGTTTTGTGTGTGTCTGTGTGTTTGTTGCCCTGTCGTTGTCGGTCAACACCTGTTGTTTTGTGTGTGTATGTGTGTTTGTTGCCCTGTCGTTGTTGGTCAACACCTGTTGTTTTGTGTGTGTCTGTGTGTTTGTTGCCCTGTCGTTGTTGGTCAACACCTGTTGTTTTGTGTGTCTGTGCAGAGCGACCTGGGTCTGTCTCCGTCCGTGGACTCGTGTCTCCAGATGAACCTGGTTTATCAGCAGGTGGTTGAGGAGACGCTGCAGCAGCTGGAGACGATGCTGACGCACAACCACAGACAGCAGGTACTGACACAACCACAGACACACAACTACAGACACACAACCACAGACAGCAGGTGGTTGAGGAGACGCTGCAGCAGCTGGAGACGATGCTGACGCACAACCACAGACAGCAGGTACTGACACAACCACAGACACACAACCACAGACAGCAGGTACTGACACAACCACAGACACACAACTACAGACACACAACCACAGACAGCAGGTGGTTGAGGAGACGCTGCAGCAGCTGGAGACGATGCTGACGCACAACCACAGACAGCAGGTACTGACACAACCACAGACACACAACTACAGACACACAACCACAGACAGCAGGTACTGACACACAACCACAGACACACAGCTACAGACACACAACCACAGACACACAACTACAGACACACAACCACAGACACACAACTACAGACAGCAGGTGGTTGAGGAGACGCTGCAGCAGCTGGAGACGATGCTGACGCACAACCACAGACAGCAGGTACTGACACAACCACAGACACACAACTACAGACACACAACTACAGACACACAACCACAGACACACAACTACAGACAGCAGGTGGTTGAGGAGACGCTGCAGCAGCTGGAGACGATGCTGACGCACAACCACAGACAGCAGGTACTGACACAACTACAGACACACAACCACAGACACACAACCACAGACAGCAGGTACTGACACAACTACAGACACACAACCACAGACACACAACTACAGACAGCAGGTGGTTGAGGAGACGCTGCAGCAGCTGGAGACGATGCTGACGCACAACCACAGACAGCAGGTACTGACACAACTACAGACACACAACCACAGACAGCAGGTACTGACACAGCTACAGACACACAACCACAGATACACAACCACAGACAGCAGGTACTGACACAGCTACAGACACACAACCACAGATACACAACCACAGACAGCAGGTACTGACACAGCTACAGACACACAACCACAGATACACAACCACAGACAGCAGGTACTGACACAACCACAGACACACAACTACAGACAGCAGGTACTGACACAGCTACAGACACACAACCACAGACACACAACCACAGACACACAACCACAGACAGCAGGTACTGACACAACCACAGACACACAACCACAGACACACAACCACAGACACACAACCACAGACAGCAGGTACTGACACAACCACAGACACACAACTACAGACACACAACTACAGACACACAGCCACAGACAGCAGGTACTGACACAGCTACAGACACACAACTACAGACACACAACCACAGACACACAACTACAGACACACAGCTACAGACACACAACTACAGACAGCAGGTACTGACACAACTACAGACACACAACCACAGACACACAACCACAGACACACAACTACAGACAGCAGGTGGTTGAGGAGACGCTGCAGCAGCTGGAGACGATGCTGACGCACAACCACAGACAGCAGGTACTGACACAACCACAGACACACAACAACAGACACACAGCTACAGACACACAACCACAGACAGCAGGTACTGACACAACCACAGACACACAACTACAGACACACAACTACAGACACACAACCACAGACACACAACCACAGACACACAACTACAGACACACAACCACAGACACACAACTACAGACACACAACCACAGACACACAACCACAGACAGCAGGTACTGACACAGCTACAGACACACAACTACAGACACACAACCACAGACACACAACCACAGACACACAACCACAGACAGCAGGTACTGACACAACTACAGACACACAACCACAGACACACAACCACAGACACACAACCACAGACACACAACCACAGACAGCAGGTGGTTGAGGAGACGCTGCAGCAGCTGGAGACGATGCTGACGCACAACCACAGACAGCAGGTACTGACACAGCTACAGACACACAACTACAGACACACAACCACAGACAGCAGGTACTGACACAGCTACAGACACACAACTACAGACACACAACCACAGACACACAACTACAGACACACAACTACAGACAGCAGGTACTGACACAACCACAGACACACAACCACAGACACACAACCACAGACACACAACCACAGACAGCAGGCCAGTAGTGATGATGTCATCCTCTCTGTAGAAGGACATGGTGACTCAGCTGTCTGGACCAATCAGAGAGCCGGCCAGAGAACAGCCCGCCCCCTCCTCCTACCAGCAGCCAATCACCATGTACCTGGGTCGCTTCCTCAAACCCTACTTCAAAGACAAACTGACGGGACTGGTGAGACTCACACACACAAACACACACACACACACACAGACTGTTGCCAGGTGACCAGGCGACCAATGAGAGCGTGTCTCTGCGTGTCCAGGGTCCTCCAGCCAATCAGGAGACAAAGGACAAGGCCAACATGATGACAGGTTGTCTGGACGACAGGAAGCTCAAAGTCAAACGATGTGAGGACACTTTCTGTTAAATGACCTGTCTGTCTCTACCTGTCTGTCTGTCCACCTGTCTGTCTCTCTACCTGTCTGTCCACCTGTCTGTCTCTCTACCTGTCTGTCCACCTGTCTGTCTGTCCACCTGTCTGTCTCTCTACCTGTCTGTCTCTCTACCTGTCTGTCTCTACCTGTCTATCTATGACCTGTCTGTCTCTCTACCTGTCTGTCTCTCTACCTGTCTGTCTGTCTCTACCTGTCTATCTCTACCTGTCTGTCCACCTGTCTGTCTCTCTACCTGTCTGTGTCCACCTGTCTGTCTCTCTACCTGTCGATGTGTCCACCTGTCTGTCTCTACCTGTCTGTCTCTACCTGTCTGTCTCTCTACCTGTCTGTGTGTCCACCTGTCTGTCTCTACCTGTCTGTCTCTCTACCTGTCTGTCTGTCCACCTGTCTGTCTCTCTACCTGTCTGTCTCTCTACCTGTCTGTCTCCACCTGTCTGTCTCTCTACCTGTCTGTCTCTCTACCTGTCTGTCTGTCTCTACCTGTCTGTCTCTGTCTGTCTGTCCACCTGTCTGTCTCTCTACCTGTCTGTCTGTCTCTCTACCTGTCTGTCTGTCTCTACCTGTCTGTCTCTCTACCTGTCTGTCTCTACCTGTCTGTCTCTCTACCTGTCTGTCTGTCTCTCTACCTGTCTGTCTCTACCTGTCTGTCTGTCCACCTGTCTGTCTTTACCTGTCTGTCTCTCTACCTGTCTGTCTCTACCTGTCTGTCTCTCTACCTGTCTGTCTGTCTGTCTCTACCTGTCTGTCTACCTGTCTATCTCTGACCTGTCTGTCTCTCTACCTGTCTGTCTGTCTCTACCTGTCTATCTCTACCTGTCTGTCCACCTGTCTGTCTCTCTACCTGTCTGTCTCTACCTGTCTGTCTCTCTACCTGTCTGTCTGTCTGTCTCTACCTGTCTGTCTACCTGTCTATCTCTGACCTGTCTGTCTCTCTACCTGTCTGTCTGTCTCTACCTGTCTATCTCTACCTGTCTGTCCACCTGTCTGTCTCTCTACCTGTCTGTCTCTCTACCTGTCTGTCTCCACCTGTCTGTCTCTACCTGTCTGTCTCTACTTGTCTGTCTCTCTACCTGTCTGTCTCTCTACCTGTCTGTCTGTCTCTACCTGTCTATCTCTACCTGTCTGTCCACCTGTCTGTCTCTCTACCTGTCTGTCTCTACCTGTCTGTCTCTCTACCTGTCTGTCTCCACCTGTCTGTCTCTACCTGTCTGTCTCTACTTGTCTGTCTCTCTACCTGTCTGTCTCTCTACCTGTCTGTCTCTCTACCTGTCTGTCTCTACCTGTCTGTCTGTCTACCTGTCTGTCTGTCCACCTGTCTGTCTCTCTACCTGTCTGTCTCTCTACCTGTCTGTCTCCACCTGTCTGTCTCTCTACCTGTCTGTCTGTCTCTACCTGTCTGTCTGTCCACCTGTCTGTCTCTCTACCTGTCTGTCTGTCTCTACCTGTCTGTCTCTCTACCTGTCTGTCTGTCTGTCTCTCTACCTGTCTGTCTCTACCTGTCTGTCTGTCTGTCTCTCTACCTGTCTGTCTCTACCTGTCTGTCTGTCTGTCTCTCTACCTGTCTGTCTCTACCTGTCTGTCTGTCTGTCTCTCTACCTGTCTGTCTCTACCTGTCTGTCTCTCTCTCTACCTGTCTGTCTGTCTGTCTCTCTACCTGTCTGTCTCTACCTGTCTGTCTGTCTGTCTCTACCTGTCTGTCTCTCTCTCTACCTGTCTGTCTGTCTGTCTCTCTACCTGTCTGTCTCTACCTGTCTGTCTACCTGTCTATCTCTGACCTGTCTGTCTCTCTACCTGTCCGTCTGTCTACCTGTCTATCTCTGACCTGTCTGTCTCTACCTGTCTGTCTCTACCTGTCTGTCTCTCTACCTGTCTATCTCTGACCTGTCTATCTCTGACCTGTCTGTCTCTACCTGTCTGTCTCTACCTGTCTGTCTCTACCTGTCTGTCTCTACCTGTCTGTCTCTCTACCTGTCTGTCTCTACCTGTCTATCTCTGACCTGTCTGTCTACCTGTCTATCTCTGACCTGTCTGTCTCTACCTGTCTGTCTCTACCTGTCTATCTCTACCTGTCTGTCTCTACCTGTCTGTCTCTACCTGTCTGTCTCTCTACCTGTCTGTCTCTACCTGTCTATCTCTGACCTGTCTGTCTCTGACCTGTCTGTCTCTACCTGTCTATCTCTGACCTGTCTGTCTCTACCTGTCTGTCTCTACCTGTCTGTCTCTACCTGTCTGTCTCTACCTGTCTGTCTCTCTACCTGTCTGTCTCTCTACCTGTCTATCTCTGACCTGTCTATCTCTGACCTGTCTGTCTCTACCTGTCTGTCTCTACCTGTCTGTCTCTACCTGTCTGTCTCTCTACCTGTCTGTCTCTCTACCTGTCTATCTCTGACCTGTCTATCTCTGACCTGTCTATCTCTGACCTGTCTGTCTCTACCTGTCTATCTCTGACCTGTCTGTCTCTACCTGTCTGTCTCTACCTGTCTGTCTCTCTACCTGTCTGTCTCTCTACCTGTCTATCTCTGACCTGTCTATCTCTGACCTGTCTGTCTCTACCTGTCTGTCTCTACCTGTCTATCTCTGACCTGTCTGTCTCTACCTGTCTGTCTCTCTACCTGTCCGTCCGTCCGTCTGTCTACCTGTCTGTCTCTACCTGTCTGTCTCTACCTGTCTGTCTCTACCTGTCTATCTCTGACCTGTCTGTCTCTCTACCTGTCCGTCTGTCTACCTGTCTATCTCTGACCTGTCTGTCTCTCTGTGTGTCCAGGGGAGAGCTGGCAGAAGACTCTGCTCATCCACTCTGTGTCCAGAGACAGTCTGAGGAGACACGTCCAACCCAAGCTCTCAAAGTAACTGCTGCTGTTAAACACATGTTATAAACATATGTATATGTATATATATATATATGTGTATATATATATGTAATACCTGTCCCTCTGTCCCCGTCTGTCCCTCCAGGTTGGACTACCTGAGTCAGAAGCTGTCGGTAGCCAAGGAGACAGACAGGCAGCAGCTGAGAGAGCAGATAGACAGTTTGGAGAGAGACATTGAGACGCTGAGGTGAGGACACGCGTCCCAGGGTGAGACAGCAGCGTCCTCAGGTGTCACATTAACACAGGTGTGTCTCTCTGTCTCTGATTGGTCAGAGGGAGGAAGGAGGAGGAGCTGATCGGTGATCGATATGAAGAACATGATTGGCAGAAGATCTCCAACATTGATGTAAGTGTGAAAATCATCCAATCAGAGCCCAGGGGTCGTAGCGGCCCCCGGTCACCTGTCTCTCACCTGTCTGTCTCAGTTCGAGGGGACGAGGGAGGCCGAGGACATCCAGAGGTTCTGGCAGAACTTCCTCCACCCGTCCATCAGGAAGAGTCCGTGGAGCCGCGACGAGGTGGAGCAGCTGGAGGAGCTGAGCCGGACACACCAGGGGACGCACTGGGAGACGGTTGCCACGGAGCTGGGGGTGAGGGGAGGAACCTGTCTGTCTGTCTCTGACCTGTCTGTCTCTGACCTGTCTGTCTGTCTCTGACCTGTCTGTCTGTCTCTGACCTGTCTGTCTGTCTCTGACCTGTCTGTCTCTGACCTGTCTGTCTCTGACCTGTCTCTCTTTAACCTGTCTGTCTCTGACCTGTCTGTCTTTAACCTGTCTGTCTGTCTCTGACCTGTCTGTCTTTAACCTGTCTGTCTGTCTCTGACCTGTCTGTCTCTGACCTGTCTGTCTCTCTCTGACCTGTCTGTCTCTGACCTGTCTCTCTCTGACCTGTCTCTCTCTGACCTGTCTGTCTCTCTCTGACCTGTCTGTCTCTGACCTGTCTGTCTCTCTCTGACCTGTCTCTCTCTAACCTGTCTGTCTGTCTCTGACCTGTCTGTCTCTGACCTGTCTCTCTCTGACCTGTCTGTCTGTCTCTGACCTGTCTGTCTCTGACCTGTCTCTCTCTGACCTGTCTGTCTGTCTGTCTCTGACCTGTCTGTCTCTCAGACGGGGAGGACAGCCTTCATGTGTCTCCAGACGTTCCAGCGCTTCGTCTCGTCCTCGTTGAAACGCGGCTCTTGGACTCAGGCTGAAGACGACCAGCTCAGAGAGCTCATCCACAAGATGAGGATCGGAAACTTCGTCCCCTACACACAGAGTAATGACATCACTCATGACATCACACCATGATGTCAGACCACGACGTCACTGTGACACCTGTCTGTCTCTCTGCCTGTCTGTCTCTCAGTGAGCTACTTCATGGAGGGGCGGGATCCTGCTCAGCTGATCTACAGGTGGAACCAGGTTTTGGACCCAAGTCTGAAGAAAGGCCCGTGGACCAAAGAGGAGGACCAGGTAGGCTGGGGGCGGAGCTTAGACAGTCAGGACTGTCTGCCCCTCACCTGTCTCCCCCTCACCTGTCTCTCCCTCGTCTGTCTGTCTCTCAGCTGCTGCTTCAGGCCGTCTCTCGTCACGGGGTGAAGAACTGGTGCAAGATTCGGTTTGAGGTTCCTGGCCGAACGGACAGCGCCTGTAGAGACAGGTGAGTCCTGAGGAGAGTCACGGCCCGCACCGAGGGTGTGTGTGTTGCTCTGGTAACGTGTGTGTCTGTGTGTGTGCGTAGGTACCATGACTGTCTGAAGGATGGAATAAAGAGAGGAGCATTTGACCAACAGGAGAGACAACTGCTGCTGCAGCTCGTCCACAAACACGGAGTCGGTGGGTCATAGTTACAGCCTTGGTCTTATGGCCCCGCCCACTGTCTGAACTGTGACATCACTTCCTGTTTGTCTGTCAATGTGTGGCTGCAGGTCGGTGGGCGAAGATCGCCGCTGAGATCCCGAACCGCTTTGACGCTCAGTGTCTGAGGGAGTGGAGGAAACTGAGCAGGCAGCTGCCCCTGGCTGCCTCTCAGGTACACGCACCTGTTGCACCCGTTGCACCTGTTGCACCCGTTACACCTGTTACACCCGTTGAACCTGTTGCACCCGTTGCACCTGTTACACCCGTTGAACCTGTTGCACCCGTTGCACCTGTTACACCCGTTACACCTGTTACACCTGTTGTACATGTTGCACCTGTTGCACCCGTTGCACCTATTGCACCGGTTGCACCTGTTACACCCGTTGCACCTATTGCACCCGTTGCACCTATTGCACCCGTTGCACTTGTTACACGTGTTGTACATGTTGTACCTGTTGTACATGTTGCACCTGTTGCACCCGTTGCACCTATTGCACCCGTTGCACCTGTTGCACCCGTTGCACTAGTTACACCTGTTGTACCTGTTGTACATGTTGCACCTGTTGCACCCGTTACACCTTTTGCCCCTTGTTGTACCCGTTACACCCGTTGCACTTGTTACACCTGTTGTACATGTTGCACCTGTTGCACCTGTTACACCCATTGCATCTGTTAAACCCGTTACATCCGTTGCACCTGTTACAACCGTCTGTCTGTCTCGTTGCCCCTTGTTGTACCCGTTACACCCTGCACCTCTGCACTTGTTACAACGTTACACCTGTTTCACCTGTTGCCCCTTGTTGCACTCGTTACACCTATTCTCCCGTTGCACCCGTTGCACCTGTTAAACCCGTTACATCCGTTGCACCCGTTACAACTGTTACACCTACCTGTTGTACCCGTCTACACCTGTTTCACCTCTACCTGCCCCTTGTTGCAACCTGCTACACCTGTTGCACCTGTTACACCTGTTGTACATGTTGCACCTGTTGCACCCGTTACACCTTTTGCCCCTTGTTGTACCCGTTACACCCGTTGCACTTGTTACACCTGTTGTACCCGTTACACCCGTTGCACTTGTTACACCTGTTGTACCCGTTACACCCGTTACACCTGTTGCACCTGTTACACCCGTTGCACCTGTTACACCTGTTACACCCTGCCCCTTGTTGTACCTGTTCACCCGTCTGCACCTGTCTTGTTACAACGTTACACCTGTTTCACCTGTTGCCCCTTGTTGCACTGTTACACATATTGCTCTGCACCTGTTGCACCTGTTCTGTCATCCGTTGCACCTGTTACAACTCTACACCTGCTCTTGTTGTACCTGTTCTGTTTCACCTGTCTGTCTCTTGTTGCTGTCGTCTGCACCTGTTACACCCGTTGCACCTGTTACACCTGTTGTACATGTTGCACCTGTTGCACCCGTTGCACCTGTTGCACCCGTTGCACTTGTTACACCTGTTGTACATGTTGTACCTGTTGTACATGTTGCACCTGTTGCACCCGTTGCACCTGTTGCACCCGTTGCACTTGTTACACCGTTGCACTTGTTACACCTGTTGTACATGTTGTACCTGTTGCACCCGTTACACCTTTTGCCCCTTGTTGTACCCGTTACACCCGTTGCACTTGTTACACCTGTTGTACATGTTGCACCTATTGCACCTGTTACACCCGTTGCACCTGTTAAACCCGTTACATCCGTTGCACCCGTTGTTCTACAACCGTTGTTACACCTGTTCGTTGCCCCTTGTTACCTGTTACACCCGTTGCACCTTGTTACTGTTCACCTGTCTTCACCCGTTGCCCCTTGTTGCACTCGTTACACCTATTGTCCGTTGCACCCGTTGCACCTGTTAAACCTCTACAACCGTTACACCCTGTCCTTGTTGTACCCGTTACACCCTGTTTCACCCGTTGCCCCTTGTTGCAACCGTTGCACCTGTTACACCCGTTGCACCTGTTACACCTGTTGTACATATTGCACCTGTTGCACCCGTTGCACCTATTGTTGCACTTGTTACACCTGTTGTACATGTTGTACCTGTTGTACATGTTGCACCTGTTGCACCCGTTGCACCTATTGCACCCGTTGCACCTGTTGCACCCGTTGCACTTGTTACACCTGTTGTACATGTTGCACCTGTTGCACCCGTTACACCTTTTGCCCCTTGTTGTACCCGTTACACCCGTTGCACTTGTTACACCTGTTGTACATGTTGCACCTGTTGCACCTGTTACACCCATTGCACCTGTTAAACCCGTTACATCCGTTGCACCCGTTACAACCGTTACAACCGTTACACCCGTTACACCCGTTGCCCCTTGTTGTACCCGTTACACCCGTTGCACCCGTTGCACTTGTTACAACGTTACACCCGTTTCACCTGTTGCCCCTTGTTGCACTCGTTACACCTATTGCTCCCGTTGCACCCGTTGCACCTGTTAAACCCGTTACATCCGTTGCACCCGTTACAACCGTTACACCCGTTGCTCCTTGTTGTACCCGTTACACCCGTTTCACCCGTTGCCCCTTGTTGCAACCGTTGCACCTGTTACACCCGTTGCACCTGTTACACCTGTTGTACATATTGCACCTGTTGCACCCGTTGCACCTATTGCACCCGTTGCACTTGTTACACCTGTTGTACATGTTGTACCTGTTGTACATGTTGCACCTGTTGCACCCGTTGCACCTATTGCACCCGTTGCACCTGTTGCACCCGTTGCACTTGTTACACCTGTTGTACATGTTGCACCTGTTGCACCCGTTACACCTTTTGCCCCTTGTTGTACCCGTTACACCCGTTGCACTTGTTACACCTGTTGTACATGTTGCACCTGTTGCACCTGTTACACCCATTGCACCTGTTAAACCCGTTACATCCGTTGCACCCGTTACAACCGTTACAACCGTTACACCCGTTACACCCGTTGCCCCTTGTTGTACCCGTTACACCCGTTGCACCCGTTGCACTTGTTACAACGTTACACCTGAGCCGGACGAGGACGCTGGTTTCACCTGTTGCCCCTTGTTGCACTCGTTACACCTATTGCTCCCGTTGCACCCGTTGCACCTGTTAAACCCGTTACATCCGTTGCACCCGTTACAACCGTTACACCCGTTGCTCCTTGTTGTACCCGTTACACCCGTTTCACCCGTTGCCCCTTGTTGCAACCGTTGCACCTGTTACACCCGTTGCACCTGTTACACCTGTTGTACATATTGCACCTGTTGCACCCGTTGCACCTATTGCACCCGTTGCACTTGTTACACCTGTTGTACATGTTGTACCTGTTGTACATGTTGCACCTGTTGCACCCGTTGCACCTATTGCACCCGTTGCACCTGTTGCACCCGTTGCACTTGTTACACCTGTTGTACATGTTGCACCTGTTGCACCCGTTACACCTTTTGCCCCTTGTTGTACCCGTTACACCCGTTGCACTTGTTACACCTGTTGTACATGTTGCACCTGTTGCACCTGTTACACCCATTGCACCTGTTAAACCCGTTACATCCGTTGCACCCGTTACAACCGTTACAACCGTTGTTACACCTGTCTACACCCGTTACACCCGTTGCCCCTTGTTGTACCCGTTACACCCGTTGCACTTGTTACAACGTTACACCCGTTTCACCCGTTGCCCCTTGTTGCACTCGTTACACCTATTGCTCCCGTTGCACCCGTTGCACCTGTTAAACCCGTTACAACCGTTACACCCGTTGCTCCTTGTTGTACCCGTTACACCCGTTTCACCCGTTGCCCCTTGTTGCAACCGTTGCACCTGTTACACCCGTTGCACCTGTTACACCTGTTGTACATATTGCACCTGTTGCACCCGTTGCACCTATTGCACCCGTTGCACTTGTTACACCTGTTGTACATGTTGTACCTGTTGTACATGTTGCACCTGTTGCACCCGTTGCACCTATTGCACCCGTTGCACCTGTTGCACCCGTTGCACTAGTTACACCTGTTGTACCTGTTGTACATGTTGCACCTGTTGCACCCGTTACACCTTTTGCCCCTTGTTGTACCCGTTACACCCGTTGCACCTGTTACACCTGTTGTACATATTGCACCTGTTGCACCCGTTGCACCTATTGCACCCGTTGCACTTGTTACACCTGTTGTACATGTTGTACCTGTTGTACATGTTGCACCTGTTGCACCCGTTGCACCTATTGCACCCGTTGCACCTGTTGCACCCGTTGCACTTGTTACACCTGTTGTACATGTTGCACCTGTTGCACCCGTTACACCTTTTGCCCCTTGTTGTACCCGTTACACCCGTTGCACTTGTTACACCTGTTGTACATGTTGCACCTGTTGCACCTGTTACACCCATTGCACCTGTTAAACCCGTTACATCCGTTGCACCCGTTACAACCGTTACAACCGTTACAACCGTTACACCCGTTACACCCGTTACACCCGTTGCCCCTTGTTGTACCCGTTACACCCGTTGCACCCGTCTGCACTTGTTACAACGTTACACCCTGTCTTTCACCCGTTGCCCCTTGTTGCACTCGTTACACCTATTGCTCCCGTTGCACCCGTTGCACCTGTTAAACCCGTTACAACCGTTACACCCGTTGCTCCTTGTTGTACCCGTTACACCCGTTTCACCCGTTGCCCCTTGTTGCAACCGTTGCACCTGTTACACCCGTTGCACCTGTTACACCTGTTGTACATATTGCACCTGTTGCACCCGTTGCACCTATTGCACCCGTTGCACTTGTTACACCTGTTGTACATGTTGTACCTGTTGTACATGTTGCACCGTTGCACCTGTTGCACCCGTTGCACCTGTTGCACCCGTTGCACTTGTTACACCTGTTGTACATGTTGTACCTGTTGTCCGTTACACCTTTTGCCCCTTGTTGTACCCGTTACACCCGTTGCACTTGTTACACCTGTTGTACATGTTGCACCTGTTGCACCTGTTACACCCATTGCACCTGTTAAACCCGTTACATCCGTTGCACCCGTTACAACCGTTACAACCGTTGCACCCGTTACACCTGTTGCCCCTTGTTGTACCCGATACATCCGTTGCAACCGTTGCACCTGTTGCACCCGTTGCACCCGTTTCACCCGTTGCCCCTTGTTGCACCCGTTACACCCGTTGCACCCGTTGCACCTGTTAAACCCGTTACATCCGTTGCACCCGTTACAACCGTTACACCCGTTGCTCCTTGTTGTACCCGTTACACCCGTTTCACCCGTTGCCCCTTGTTGCAACCGTTGCACCTGTTACACCCGTTGCACCTGTTACACCTGTTGTACATATTGCACCTGTTGCACCCGTTGCACCTATTGCACCCGTTGCACTTGTTACACCTGTTGTACATGTTGTACCTGTTGTACATGTTGCACCTGTTGCACCCGTTGCACCTATTGCACCCGTTGCACCTGTTGCACCCGTTGCACTTGTTACACCTGTTGTACATGTTGCACCTGTTGCACCCGTTACACCTTTTGCCCCTTGTTGTACCCGTTACACCCGTTGCACTTGTTACACCTGTTGTACATGTTGCACCTGTTGCACCTGTTACACCCATTGCACCTGTTAAACCCGTTACATCCGTTGCACCCGTTACAACCGTTACAACCGTTACAACCGTTACACCCGTTACACCCGTTACACCCGTTGCCCCTTGTTGTACCCGTTACACCCGTTGCACCCGTTGCACTTGTTACAACGTTACACCCGTTTCACCCGTTGCCCCTTGTTGCACTCGTTACACCTATTGCTCCCGTTGCACCCGTTGCACCTGTTAAACCCGTTACAACCGTTACACCCGTTGCTCCTTGTTGTACCCGTTACACCCGTTTCACCCGTTGCCCCTTGTTGCAACCGTTGCACCTGTTACACCCGTTGCACCTGTTACACCTGTTGTACATATTGCACCTGTTGCACCCGTTGCACCTATTGCACCCGTTGCACTTGTTACACCTGTTGTACATGTTGTACCTGTTGTACATGTTGCACCTGTTGCACCCGTTGCACCTATTGCACCCGTTGCACCTGTTGCACCCGTTGCACTAGTTACACCTGTTGTACCTGTTGTACATGTTGCACCTGTTGCACCCGTTACACCTTTTGCCCCTTGTTGTACCCGTTACACCCGTTGCACTTGTTACACCTGTTGTACATGTTGCACCTGTTGCACCTGTTACACCCATTGCACCTGTTAAACCCGTTACATCCGTTGCACCTGTTACAACCGTTACACCCGTTGCCCCTTGTTGTACCCGTTACAACGTTACACCCGTTTCACCCGTTGCCCCTTGTTGCACTCGTTACACCTATTGCTCCCGTTGCACCTGTTAAACCCGTTACATCCGTTGCACCCGTTACAACCGTTACACCCGTTGCCCCTTGTTGTACCCGTTACACCCGTTTCACCCGTTGCCCCTTGTTGCAACCGTTGCACCTGTTACACCTGTTGTACATGTTGTACCTGTTGTACATGTTGCACCTGTTGCACCCGTTGCACCTATTGCACCCGTTGCACCTGTTGCACCCGTTGCACTAGTTACACCTGTTGTACCTGTTGTACATGTTGCACCTGTTGCACCCGTTACACCTTTTGCCCCTTGTTGTACCCGTTACACCCGTTGCACTTGTTACACCTGTTGTACATGTTGCACCTGTTGCACCTGTTACACCCATTGCATCTGTTAAACCCGTTACATCCGTTGCACCTGTTACAACCGTTACACCCGTTGCCCCTTGTTGTACCCGTTACACCCGTTGCACCCGTTGCACTTGTTACAACGTTACACCTGTTTCACCCGTTGCCCCTTGTTGCACTCGTTACACCTATTGCTCCCGTTGCACCCGTTGCACCTGTTAAACCCGTTACATCCGTTGCACCCGTTACAACCGTTACACCCGTTGCCCCTTGTTGTACCCGTTACACCCGTTTCACCCGTTGCCCCTTGTTGCAACCGTTACACCCGTTGCACTAGTTACACCTGTTGTACATGTTGCACCTGTTGCACCCGTTACACCTTTTGCCCCTTGTTGTACCCGTTACACCCGTTGCACTTGTTACACCTGTTGTACATGTTGCACCTGTTGCACCTGTTACACCCATTGCACCTGTTAAACCCGTTACATCCGTTGCACCTGTTACAACCGTTACACCCGTTGCCCCTTGTTGTACCCGTTACAACGTTACACCCGTTTCACCCGTTGCCCCTTGTTGCACTCGTTACACCTATTGCTCCCGTTGCACCTGTTAAACCCGTTACATCCGTTGCACCTGTTACAACCGTTACACCCGTTGCCCCTTGTTGTACCCGTTACAACGTTACACCCGTTTCACCCGTTGCCCCTTGTTGCAACCGTTGCACCTGTTACACCTGTTGTACATGTTGTACCTGTTGTACATGTTGCACCTGTTGCACCCGTTGCACCTATTGCACCCGTTGCACCTGTTGCACCCGTTGCACTAGTTACACCTGTTGTACCTGTTGTACATGTTGCACCTGTTGCACCCGTTACACCTTTTGCCCCTTGTTGTACCCGTTACACCCGTTGCACTTGTTACACCTGTTGTACATGTTGCACCTGTTGCACCTGTTACACCCATTGCACCTGTTAAACCCGTTACATCCGTTGCACCTGTTACAACCGTTACACCCGTTGCCCCTTGTTGAACCCGTTACACCCGTTGCACTTGTTACAACGTTACACCCGTTTCACCCGTTGCCCCTTGTTGCACTCGTTACACCTATTGCTCCCGTTGCACCCGTTGCACCTGTTAATCCCGGTACATCTGTTGCACCCGTTACAACCGTTACACCCGTTGCCCCTTGTTGTACCCGTTACACCCGTTTCACCCGTTGCCCCTTGTTGCAACCGTTACACCCGTTGCACTAGTTACACCTGTTGTACATGTTGCACCTGTTGCACCCGTTACACCTTTTGCCCCTTGTTGTACCCGTTACACCCGTTGCACTTGTTACACCTGTTGTACATGTTGCACCTGTTGCACCTGTTACACCCATTGCACCTGTTAAACCCGTTACATCCGTTGCACCCGTTACAACCGTTACAACCGTTACACCCGTTACACCCGTTGCCCCTTGTTGTACCCGTTACACCCGTTGCACCCGTTGCACTTGTTACAACGTTACACCCGTTTCACCCGTTGCCCCTTGTTGCACTCGTTACACCTATTGCTCCCGTTGCACCCGTTGCACCTGTTAAACCCGTTACATCCGTTGCACCCGTTACAACCGTTACACCCGTTGCCCGTTGTTGTACCCGTTACACCCGTTTCACCCGTTGCCCCTTGTTGCAACCGTTGCACCTGTTACACCCGTTGCACCTGTTACACCTGTTGTACATATTGCACCTGTTGCACCCGTTGCACCTATTGCACCCGTTGCACCTGTTACACCCGTTGCACCTATTGCACCCGTTGCACTTGTTACACCTGTTGTACATGTTGTACCTGTTGTACATGTTGCACCTGTTGCACCCGTTGCACCTATTGCACCCGTTGCACCTGTTGCACCTGTTGCACTTGTTATACCTGTTGTACATGTTGTACCTGTTGTACATGTTGCACCTGTTGCACCCGTTACACCTTTTGCCCCTTGTTGTACCCGTTGCACCTGATTGAGCGTAGCGTTAGTTCTGGCAGGCCATGACGTCAAGCTCTTAATCAGCACAGCTGTAATCACAGGTGCAGTCAGATCAGCTGATGGCTCAGCTGACTCCCTGTGGCTGCTTCCTATTGGGGAACTGCATTCAGAGCGCGCTATTTAAACTGCTCTACGCCGACGTCACCTCCCTTGCTGCTGCTTCCTCTGCTGGCTTTTTTGCGAGACGGGCTCCTTCATGCGGGAAGGATCGCTGCCCGTGTTCGTGTTCGTGCCTTGCTCGCGCTGCTGCTTATGTCGTCTCCCCGTCCACGAGGCATACCCGCGGCGGCTGTCGTGTCATGATGCCGCAGCGAAGCTCTCCAACGGAGTACACCCTACGACGACGGGGGGCTCCTTCTCTCCGGCAGGGCTCTCACCTGGCAGCCGGAGCGGTGTCTCAGATGTTCCATTGATTGACGGCGGCTGGTTCCGGGACTATGGCGTTTCTGTTTGCCAGCGATGCTGCCACGCGGTCGGAGCGTCACACAAGGAACGGTTTGCTTTATTCTTATTTGCGCTGGATTTCGACCTTCATAGCAATACAGAATCATATTTGGCATTGAATTATTCACTTCTTTTTGGGGGTTTGGGGGGTTCTTTGTCTGTTTCCTTTTTAAATGGGCTACATTTATTTCCAACTTAAATGGCTCCTGACATCTCTTGTTGCTAGAGGGTCAGGGATTTGCTGGCGTGGTCATTTTGGGGGGGTTTCCTTTGCTATTTTGCCTGGCATAGAGCCTGATGCTCAAAAGCCATAAGCCTCTCATTGTAAATAGCCTAATTGATTTAATAAATATTCACAGGTATGACTGGTTACATTAATATTGTTGTTATGGTTTTATTGTTATTATTGATAATATTATTAGTGTGTGGCTTATTCGAGCTCCTGGCTTCTCTTGTAGCAGAGGTCCAGGATTTGCGGTATGGTCGTTTTGGGGGCTTTCTTTGCTGCTGCGCTCCCTGCTTATGCCGTTCATGATGGCTCGTGAAAGGCAGGAAGGTGCTCTTCCTGCCTCAGGCTTTCCACGCAAGCGCGTGGAAGAGCAGGGGGTCCCAGAACAGTATCATACCGCCAAATAAAACTTATGCAAGTAAATAAATATTTTTGACATAGTGGTCCTGACAGAAATTGAGCGTAGCGTTAGTTCTGGCAGGCCATGACGTCAAGCTCCTAATCAGCACAGCTGTAATCACAGGTGCAGTCAGATCAGCTGATGGCTCAGCTGACTCCCCGTGGCTGCTTCCTATTGGGGAACTGCATTCAGAGCGCGCTATTTAAACTGCTCTACGCCGACGTCACCTCCCTTGCTGCTGCTTCCTCTGCTGGCTTTTTTGCGGCCCACCTCCACCCCAGCTCCTCCTGTCATCTGTTATGAATCCTATCATTGTATCTTGTTAGTTGCTCTGCTCTGTCTGGGTTTTCTTTGCTGCTGCGCTCCCTGCTTATGCCGTTCATGATGGCTCGTGAAAGGCAGGAAGGTGCTCTTCCTGCCTCAGGCTTTCCACGCAAGCGCGTGGAAGAGCAGGGGGTCCCAGAACAGTATCATACCGCCAAATAAAACTTATGCAAGTAAATAAATATTTTTGACATAGTGGTCCTGACAGAATTACACCTGTTGGATCTATTGCACCCGTAACAACCGTTACACCCGTTACACCCGTTGCACCTGTTAGAACCGTTACACCCATTGCACCCGTTGCACCTGTTACACCCGTTGCACCTGTTAAACCCGTTACATCCGTTGTACCCGTTACACCCGTTGCCCCTTGTTGTACCCGTTACACCCGTTGCACTTGTTACAACCGTTACACCCGTTTCACCCGTTGCCCCTTGTTGCACCCGTTACACCTATTGCTCCCGTTGCACCCGTTGCACCTGTTAAACCCGTTACATCCGTTGCACCCGTTACAACCGTTACACCCGTTACAACCGTTGCTTCTTGTTGCAACCGTTGCACCTGTTGCACCCGTTGCACCTGTTACACCCCTTGCCCCTTGTTGCACCCGTTTCACCTGTTGCACCTTGTTGCACCCGTTGCACCTGTTGCACCCATTTTTCACCACCTATGAGAAGCTACGTCTTCAATCCACCATTTCAAGAGTACAATCTGAATCTAAATCTTATTGATCCGACTCTCTATCCCCAGAAAAGCAGCAGGAGTAAACAACCCCGGAGGAGCAGAGGAGCCAGGGAGAAGAGCTCCCCAGTGAGGAGGAACATCAGGAGGAAGCTGGTGAAGATCAAGGAGGAGCCGAGCAGTGAGGAGGAGCTGGAGGAGCAGGTGGTCCAGTACATGGACAGTGACCCGGAGGAGAAGGAGGAGGTGGTGCTGAAGCAGGAGGAGCAGGAGGAGGAGCAGGAGCAGGAGGAGGAGGAGGAGGAGTACAGCCTGCCTCCCATACAGGACTGGATTCCTGCAGACTCACCTGAGCAGGTGAGCGTCCTGAGCTCCTGCTCTGTGGAGTGGCCCCCCCCTGAAGACGCCCCCCCCAGGCAGCAGGAGCGCTGCACCATCCTGGGTCGGCGAGGATGCTCCGTGGTCATCGGGCCGACGCCCCGGGAGCTGAGGGGGGCGGAGCAACATAGCGCCACCATGGTGATGGTGTCAGCTGACCAGCTCAGCGCCTACCTGTCCCTCCAGGTGAGCACGCCACGCCCCCCAGGGAAGATCCAGAAGCATGGGGGGGGCGGAGACACGGCCTGCAGCCTCAACGTCCAGCTGCAGCTCGCCGTGGCGCCCTGGATCGGGAACCTGCTGCTGCCGAGCCGGAGCCGGATCACAGTGGCCGACACCCTGAGGGGGCGGGGCCAGAGGACCGGCCTCTCCTCCACCCCCCCCTTCCTGCTCCTCCTGCAGACCATGAGCGTGGACACGGACGGCTGCAAGGACATGATTGGTCAGAGGAGGAGTGGGATCGTGACCCCGCCCCCTGACCCCACCCCCCCCCCTAAGACGATAGCAGGGATGCTGCAGCAGAAGAGGTGGGAGGAGCAGCTGAAGCTCCTCCCACCTCCCCCCTCCTTACCAGCCCCTCCTCCTCCTCCTCCTGCTGCTGCGGCCTCCATGGTCATGGTTCTTCAGAGCACCACGTCCACCGCCCCTCCCACTCCTGCCCCCCCCAGACCCAAAGCCCCCCCCACTCCTGCCCCCCCCAGACCCAAAGCCCCTCCCACTCCTGCCCCCCCCAGACCCAAAGCCCCCCCCACCCTGGGTCCATCCCGACGGAGGGGCCAGAAACAAAAGGCTGTCGGCCGCAGTCAGAAGGAGGCTGAGGGGGGGGCAGGTGTGGTGGAGGGGGGGGCAGGTGTCGTTGAGGGGGGGGCAGGTGTGGTGGAGGGGGGGGCAGGTGTGGTGGAGGGGGGGGCAGGTGTCGTTGTGGTGGAGGGCCAGAGGGTTCGGAAACAGAGTGTGAAGGCCAGAGCTCTACAGGAAGCTGCTGCAGCCAAGGTGAGAACCAAGGTGTTTTGACTCTTCCTCTGACTCCTCTGACTCCTCCTCTGACTCTTTGACTCCTCCTCTGACTCCTCCTCTGACTCTTTGACTCCTCCTCTGACTCCTTTGACTCCTCCTCTGACTCCTTTGACTCTTCCTCTGACTCCTTTGACTCCTCCTCTGACTCCTTTGACTCTTCCTCTGACTCCTTTGACTCCTCCTCTGACTCCTTTGACTCCTCCTCTGACTCCTTTGACTCCTCCTCTGACTCCTTTGACTCTTCCTCTGACTCCTTTGACTCCTCCTCTGACTCCTTTGACTCCTCCTCTGACTCCATTGACTCCTCCTCTGACTCCTTTGACTCTTCCTCTGACTCCTTTGACTCCTCCTCTGACTCCTTTGACTCCTCCTCTGACTCCTTTGACTCCTCCTCTGACTCCTTTGACTCTTCCTCTGACTCCTTTGACTCCTCCTCTGACTCCTTTGACTCCTCCTCTGACTCCTTTGACTCCTCCTCTGACTCCTTTGACTCTTCCTCTGACTCCTTTGACTCCTCCTCTGACTCCTCTGACTCCTCCTCTGACTCCTCTGACTCCTCCTCTGACTCCTCCTCTGACTCCTTTGACTCCTCCTCTGACTCCTTTGACTCCTCCTCTGACTCCTTTGACTCTTCCTCTGACTCCTTTGACTCTTCCTCTGACTCCTTTGACTCCTCCTCTGACTCCTTTGACTCTTCCTCTGACTCCTTTGACTCCTCCTCTGACTCCTTTGACTCCTCCTCTGACTCCTTTGACTCCTCCTCTGACTCCTTTGACTCTTCCTCTGACTCCTTTGACTCCTCCTCTGACTCCTTTGACTCCTCCTCTGACTCCTTTGACTCCTCCTCTGACTCCTTTGACTCTTCCTCTGACTCCTTTGACTCCTCCTCTGACTCCTTTGACTCCTCCTCTGACTCCTTTGACTCCTCCTCTGACTCCTTTGACTCTTCCTCTGACTCCTTTGACTCCTCCTCTGACTCCTTTGACTCTTCCTCTGACTCCTTTGACTCCTCCTCTGACTCCTTTGACTCCTCCTCTGACTCCTTTGACTCCTCCTCTGACTCCTTTGACTCCTCCTCTGACTCCTTTGACTCCTCCTCTGTCTCCTTTGACTCTTCCTCTGACTCCTTTGACTCCTCCTCTGACTCCTTTGACTCCTCCTCTGACTCCTCTGACTCCTCCTTTGATGTCATGTCTTCTCCTCCCAGGTGAAGGCCAGGAGGAAACCTGCTCCATCTCCTCAACGTAAACGCCCAACCGCGGCGCCCCCGCCCATCTCTGCTCTTTGCTACTCCGACCATGACTACACCATTATTCGTCCTGAACCCAACCCCAGGTGCACAAACCCCGCCCCCCAAAAGCCTGGCTCCGCCCCCAAAGGTCACCGCCGAAGGAGGAAACGGAGGAGGAGGAATGAGGAGGTGGTAACGAGCAGTCAGGACGAACAGTGTGGGACAGGAGACGCTGTGGGCGGGGCTTGTTCAGGTGACGCTATGGGCGGGGCTTGTACAGGAGACCCTGTGGGCGGGGCTTGTACAGGAGACCCTGTGGGCGGGGCTTGTACCGTTGACGCTGTGGGCGGGGCTTGTTCAGGTGACGCTGTGGGCGGGGCTTGTACTGGTGACGCTGTGGGCGGGGCTTGTACTGGTGACGCTGTGGGCGGGGCTTGTACAGGAGACGCTGTGGGCGGGGCTTGTACAGATGACGCTGTGGGCGGGGCTTGTTCTGCAGACCCTGTGGGCGGGGCTTGTACAGGAGACGTCCTGGAAGGGAAGAGGGTCCGAAAACCAAGTCAGAAGGCCAGAGCTCAGCAGGAGGTTCAGGTGAGAACTCTCTCCTCCTCTGACTCCTCCCATTCTGATTCCTCCTCCTCTGACCCCACCCACTCTGACTCCTCCCACTCTGACTCCTCCTCCTCCTCTGACTCCTCCCACTCTGACTCCTCCTGTGTGTCTTGTTTCTAGGCTGAACGACAGAAGAAGAAAAGGACTTCTTCTTCTTCGTCTTCACCTACTCCTCGAAAGCGGCGCCGTCGTGTGTCTCTGTTGAAACAGGATGTCGTCCGGACAGAGGCTCCGCCCCCTGGGCTACAGGCTCCGCCCCCTGGGCTACAGGCTCCGCCCCCTGGGCTACAGTCACTTCCTGCTCAGGTCCTGTGGGTCATGGTTCCTGTGGCCACGCCCCCTCTCCAGCTCCACCCACCTGGACTTCCTGTGTCTGGTCTCAGTCCGCTACGCCCTAATCTAGCCCCGCCCACATCTCCTCCTAAGCCCCTCCCCCTCCCCCTCTGTCCCCCACAGCCCCTCCCCCAACCCTCCCTGCCTTATAAGGGCACAGTGCCGGTGGATGCAGCGCTGCAGTTTGACCCCTCCCTCATGTTCTTGGAGCCTCCGGCGGCCGTCTATGATTGGCTGAGTGGGCGGGGGGGCGTGGCCGTACCTGAAGTGGGCGTGGCTCTGCCCTACCTGCCGCCATTCGTCAGCACGCTGAGCACGCTCGGCGCGCTGCTGCGAGCCAAGAAGTCTCTGACATCATCGTCCCTGCAGCTGCTCAGCCGAAGCTCCACCCCCTCGCCGCCCCCAACCAGACCAGAGGCCCCGCCCACACCTGACCTGCCAGACTCCACCTCTGACGTCACACCAGACCGCCAGCCAGGTAACACACACCTGTTACTGACAGGAAGCAGGAAGTGAGTTCTGATCACAGGTAGTCAATGGAGACGGGTGTGAACAGGTGTGAACAGGTGTGAAAAGGTGTGAACAGATGTGAAAAGGTGAGAACAGGTGAGAAGTCCAGGTGTGAAAAGGTGAGAACAGGTGTGAAAAGGTGAGAACAGGTGAGAAGTCCAGGTGTGAAAAGGTGTGAAAAGGTGAGAACAGGTGAGAAGTCCAGGTGTGAAAAGGTGAGAACAGGTGAGAAGTCCAGGTGTGAAAAGGTGAGAACAGGTGTGAAAAGGTGAGAACAGGTGTGAAGTCCAGGTGCGAAAAGGTGAGAACAGGTGTGAAAAGGTGAGAACAGGTGTGAACAGGTGAGAACAGGTGAGAACAGGTGTGAACAGGTGAGAACAGGTGTGAACAGGTGTGAAAAGGTGAGAACAGGTGTGAACAGGTGTGAAAAGGTGAGAACAGGTGTGAACAGGTGAGAACAGGTGAGAACAGGTGTGAACAGGTGTGAACAGGTGTGAACAGGTGAGAACAGGTGTGAAGTCCAGGTGAGAACAGGTGAGAACAGGTGTGAACAGGTGAGAACAGGTGTGAACAGGTGTGAACAGGTGAGAACAGGTGTGAACAGGTGTGAAAAGGTGAGAACAGGTGTGAACAGGTGTGAAAAGGTGAGAACAGGTGTGAACAGGTGTGAAAAGGTGAGAACAGGTGTGAACAGGTGTGTACAGGTGAGAACAGGTGTGAAGTCCAGGTGAGAACAGGTGAGAACAGGTGTGAACAGGTGTGAACAGGTGAGAACAGGTGTGAACAGGTGTGAAAAGGTGAGAACAGGTGTGAACAGGTGTGAAAAGGTGAGAACAGGTGTGAACAGGTGTGAAAAGGTGAGAACAGGTGAGAACAGGTGTGAACAGGTGTGAACAGGTGAGAACAGGTGTGAAGTCCAGGTGTGAACAGGTGTGTACAGGTGAGAACAGGTGTGAAGTCCAGGTGAGAACAGGTGAGAACAGGTGTGAACAGGTGTGAAGTCCAGGTGTGAAAAGGTGAGAACAGGTGTGAACAGGTGAGAACAGGTGTGAAAAGGTGAGAACAGGTGAGAACAGGTGTGAACAGGTGAGAACAGGTGAGAACAGGTGTGAAAAGGTGAGAACAGGTGTGAACAGGTGAGAACAGGTGTGAACAGGTGTGAACAGGTGTGAACAGGTGTGAACAGGTGAGAACAGGTGTGAACAGGTGTGAACAGGTGTGGAGCAGCTGCTGTCCGTTCAGGTCTGAGGTGTGTTTGTTTTGTGTCCCTCCAGCTCCCTCTGGTGGCTCTGACCTCATGCAGCAGCAGCAGCAGGAGGCGCAGCAGCTGCAGGAGGCGCAGCAGCAGGAGGCACAGCAGCAGGAGGCGCAGCAGCAGGAGGAGGCGCAGCAGCAGCAGGAGGCGGAGCAGCAGCAGGAGGCACAGCAGCAGCAGGAGGTGGAGCTGCAGGAGGCGCAGCAGCAGGAGGCAGAGCAGCAGCAGGAGGCGGAGCTGCAGGAGGCGCAGCAGGAGGCGGAGCAGCAGGAGGCGGAGCAGCAGCAGGAGGCGCAGCAGCAGGAGGCGCAGCAGGAGGCGCAGCAGCTGCAGGAGGCGCAGCAGCAGGAGGCGCAGCAGCAGGAGGCGGAGCAGCAGGAGGCGGAGCTGCAGGAGGCGGAGCAGCAGCAGGAGGCGCAGCAGCAGCAGGAGGCGCAGCTGCAGGAGGCGCAGCAGCAGGAGGCGCAGCAGCAGGAGGCGGAGCTGCAGGAGGCGGAGCAGCTGGAGGAGCAGCTGCAGGAGGCGGAGCAGCAGCAGGAGGCGCAGCAGCTGCAGGAGGCGGAGCTGCAGGAGGCGCAGCAGCAGGAGGCGCAGCAGGAGGCGCAGCAGCAGCAGGAGGCGGAGCTGCAGGAGGTGCAGCAGCAGGAGGCGCAGCAGCAGGAGGCGCAGCAGCAGGAGGCACAGCAGCAGCAGGAGGCGCAGCAGCAGCAGGAGGCGCAGCTGCAGGAGGTGCAGCAGCAGCAGGAGGCACAGCAGCAGCAGGAGGCGGGGCAGCTGCAGGAGGCGGGGCAGCAGCAGGAGGTGCAGCAGCAGCAGGAGGCACAGCAGCAGCAGGAGGCGGGGCAGCTGCAGGAGGTGCAGCAGCAGCAGGAGGCGCAGCTGCAGGAGGCGGGGCAGCTGCAGGAGGCACAGCAGCAGCAGGAGGCACAGCAGCAGCAGGAGGCGGGGCAGCTGCAGGAGGCGGGGCAGCTGCAGGAGGCGGGGCAGCTGCAGGAGGTGCAGCAGCAGCAGGAGGCACAGCAGCAGCAGGAGGCGCAGCAGCTGCAGGAGGCGGAGCTGCAGGAGGAGGCGCAGCAGCTGCAGGAGGCGCAGCAGCAGGAGGCGCAGCAGCAGGAGGCGGAGCTGCAGGAGGCGGAGCTGCAGCAGGAGGCGCAGCAGGAGGCGCAGCAGCAGCAGGAGGCGCAGCAGCAGGAGGAGGCGGAGCAGCAGCAGGAGGCGGAGCAGGAGGCGCAGCAGCAGGAGGCGCAGCAGGAGGCGGAGCAGCAGCAGGAGGCGCAGCAGCAGCAGGAGGAGGCGGAGCAGCAGGAGGCGCAGCAGCAGGAGGCGCAGCAGCAGGAGGCGGAGCTTGTGGCGGCGGTGCGTCGCGTCGTGACGGAGCGTTTCTCTGGTAACCCCGCCTACCAGCTGCTGAAGGCGCGCTTCCTGTCCTGCTTCACTGTCCCCGCCCTCCTGGCCGCCGTGCAGCCAATCAGAGAGGAGCCAGCGGAGGTGAAGGTGGAGGAGGAGCAGGAGCAGCAGGAGCAGCTGCTGAAGAAGATCAAAGAGAAGGGGAGGCGGAGGAGAACCGAGGTGAGCACCTGGAGGAGGCGGGGTTTCTATAGTTACAGGTGTTGACCTCTGTGTTCTCTCTGACCTCTGACCTCTGACCTCTGTGTTCTCCAGAAGAGTCTGCTGCTGTGCGGCGGCGCCGGAGCTCCAGCCAATCACTTCTCAGGAATCATCTCCACCAGAAAAGACCAGTAAAGACTCAGCAGCGTCCAATCAGAACCTCCGGTCCACAGACCGGCTCAGCAGCGTCCAATCAGAACCTCCGGTCCACAGACCGGCTCAGCAGCGTCCAATCAGAACCTCCGGTCCACAGACCGGCTCAGCAGCGTCCAATCAGAAGTTGAGGAACTTCCTCAGTTTCAACGTGAACGAAATCATGAAATCAATCATTCTGGTTAAAAACTGATCGATCAGGTTTCAGTTCTGCTGTTGTCACATTGAGAGTGGGCGGAGCCAGAGGTCAGAGGTCAGCTGAGTGGGCGGAGCCAGAGGTCAGAGGTCAGGCTGCTGATTGGAGCAGCGCGGTGCGTTCAGGAACCTCACGTTCAGAATGGATTTGCACTAAAACGTTTATTTATTTTTAGGTCTGTAATTATTCATGTTTGTTCAAATGCATTGATTCAATAAAGTTTAAGTGAAAACTCAGAGAGTGGCGTCTGTTTGAGCCGCGGTGGAGCGCCACGTTGATCCGTCTGGACCAGGACCGTCTGGACCAGGACCGTCTGGACCAGGACCGTCTGGACCTGGACCGTCTGGACCTGGACCGTCTGGACCAGGACCGCCTGGACCAGGACCGTCTGGACCAGGACGGTCTGGACCTGGACCGTCTGGACCAGGACCGTCTGGACCAGGACCGTCTGGACCAGGACCGTCTGGACCTGGACCGTCTGGACCAGGACCGCCTGGACCAGGACCGCCTGGACCAGGATCTGGTGGTGAACGACGCAGAAAAATAAGTTTCACTTCAGCTTCACCAAACTTCCAGGAATCCATCAGTGACATCACTTCCTGTTTCAGTCAGCTGATGCTTCCTCTTTTCCTGAGTTCATGTTTGACTTCTCTAGTCCACTTCCTCTGTTGGACCCCAGCTCAGTCCTGGTCCTGCTCAGTCCTGATCCTGCTCAGTCCTGATCCTGCTCAGACCTGGTCCTGCTCAGTCCTGGTCCTGCTCAGTCCTGGTCCTGCTCAGTCCTGGTCCTGCTCAGTCCTGATCCTGCTCAGTCCTGATCCTGCTCAGTCCTGGTCCTGCTCAGACCTGGTCCTGCTCAGTCCTGGTCCTGCTCAGTCCTGGTCCTGCTCAGTCCTGGTCCTGCTCAGACCTGGTCCTGCTCAGTCCTGGTCCTGCTCAGTCCTGGTCCTGCTCAGACCTGGTCCTGCTCAGTCCTGGTCCTGCTCAGTCCTGGTCTGGGTAGAACCAGGTTCAGATGATACATCGTCTCTGATGTTGTATCAATAATAATAATAATCAGTTATTGATCCTGATGTGTTTCTGTGAGCCAGATGAGACAGGTACAGCCCCCCCCCCAGGTGTGGTGTGGTCTGATTGGTCTGATGATGTCATCCAGTGCCAGTCAGAGGGGGCGGGGCCTGGACAGGAAAGAGGAAGTGGCTGAAACGACTTCCTCTGGAGAAACAGAAGCAGCAACAGAGACGAGGCGGAGGAGACGCAGACGGCAGCAGGACCGCCGGGTACTGGGTGTACTGGGTGTACTGGGTGTACTGGCTACTGCAGTACTGTGTGTACTGTGTAGTAGTAGTGTGTAGTCGTGGCGATGGAGGCGGTGAGCGAGGACGACCTCTGCTGGCTGCAGCTGGAGGATTTCAGGATGCTGCTCATCAAGACCATCGAACCGTCCATCATCACTCCCTACCTGCGCCAGTGTCAGGTACAGCACCTCCTCCTGCTCCTCCCCCTCCTGCTGCTCCTCCCCCTCCTCCCTCTCTGATTGGTTGTCTTGCTGTGATGTCACAGGTCATCAGTGCGGAGGATGAGGAGCAGCTCTTCCATGACCCGGCCCTCGTCCTCAGGAGGAGGAAAGTGGGTGAGTCTGTGTACTTCTACTGCTAGCATGTACCAGTATGTACTAGTACGTACTGGTACGTACTGGTATGTACTAGTACGTACTGGTATGTACTAGTACATACCAGTATGTACTGGTCCGGCCAAAAGGGCTTTTCAAAGCGGGAGGTGCGCCTCCCCTGGGGGGCACCAGAGAGTTTGAGGGGGGGTGCGACATGAGAAAAACATAGTTACATCATGTCACGTTCACATGGAGCCAATAGGACGAATCTCCTTGTTGTTTACAACCACTTCCTGTAGAAAACCAACATTCCAACAATAGTGACACACAAGAGTTTCACTATTTTTTCATGTCACTATATCACCGTTTAGACCCCTGACCCTCCTCTGACCTCTGACCCCTCTGTGACCTCTGACCCCCCTCTGACCCCTGACCCCCCTCTGACCCCTGACCCCCTCTGACCTCTGACCCCTCTGTGACCCCTGACCCTCCTCTGACCTCTGACCCCTCTGACCCCTCTGTGACCCCTGACCCCCCTCTGACCTCTGACCCCTCTGTGACCCCTGACCTTTAGGCGCCCTGCTGGACACGCTGCAGAGGACAGGGGTCAAAGGTTACACAGCATTCCTGGAGAGTCTGGAGCTGGATTATCCTCGGCTGTACAGTCGGATCACAGGGAAGGAGCCCAACAAGACCTTCAGCATCCTGATTGGTCAGAACACCTGTCTACCTGTCTGTCTCTACCTGTCTGTCTCTCTACCTGTCTGTCTACCTGTCTGTCTCTACCTGTCTGTCTCTCTACCTGTCTCTCTCCCTGTCTGTCTCTACCTGTCTCTCTACCTGTCTGTCTCTACCTGTCTGTCTCTCAACCTGTCTGTCTCTCTACCTGTCTGTCTCTCAACCTGTCTGTCTCTCAACCTGTCTGTCTCTCTACCTGTCTGTCTCTCAACCTGTCTGTCTCTCTACCTGTCTGTCTCTACCTGTCTGTCTCTACCTGTCTGTCTCTACCTGTCTGTCTCTACCTGTCTCTCTACCTGTCTGTCTCTACCTGTCTGTCTCTCTACCTGTCTCTCAACCTGTCTGTCTCTACCTGTCTGTCTCTCTACCTGTCTGTCTGTCTCTACCTGTCTCTCTACCTGTCTGTCTCTACCTGTCTCTCTACCTGTCTGTCTCTCTACCTGTCTGTCTCTACCTGTCTGTCTCTCTACCTGTCTGTCTCTACCTGTCTGTCTCTACCTGTCTGTCTCTACCTGTCTGTGTCTCTACCTGTCTGTCTCTACCTGTCTGTCTCTACCTGTCTGTCTCTACCTGTCTGTCTCTACCTGTCTGTCTCTCTACCTGTCTGTCTCTACCTGTCTCTCTACCTGTCTGTCTCTACCTGTCTGTCTCTACCTGTCTGTCTCTACCTGTCTGTCTCTACCTGTCTCTCTACCTGTCTGTCTCTACCTGTCTGTCTCTACCTGTCTGTCTCTACCTGTCTGTCTCTCTACCTGTCTCTCTACCTGTCTGTCTCTACCTGTCTCTCTACCTGTCTGTCTCTCTACCTGTCTCTCTACCTGTCTGTCTCTACCTGTCTGTCTCTCTACCTGTCTCTCAACCTGTCTGTCTCTACCTGTCTGTCTCTCTACCTGTCTGTCTGTCTCTACCTGTCTCTCTACCTGTCTGTCTCTACCTGTCTCTCTACCTGTCTGTCTCTCTACCTGTCTGTCTCTACCTGTCTGTCTCTCTACCTGTCTGTCTCTACCTGTCTGTCTCTACCTGTCTGTCTCTACCTGTCTCTCTACCTGTCTGTCTCTACCTGTCTGTCTCTACCTGTCTCTCTACCTGTCTGTCTCTCTACCTGTCTGTCTCTCTACCTGTCTGTCTCTACCTGTCTGTCTCTACCTGTCTCTCTACCTGTCTGTCTCTACCTGTCTGTCTCTACCTGTCTGTCTCTCTACCTGTCTGTCTCTACCTGTCTGTCTCAACCTGTCTGTCTCTACCTGTCTCTCTACCTGTCTGTCTCTACCTGTCTGTCTCTACCTGTCTCTCTACCTGTCTGTCTCTACCTGTCTGTCTCTACCTGTCTGTCTCTCTACCTGTCTGTCTCTACCTGTCTGTCTCAACCTGTCTGTCTCTACCTGTCTCTCTACCTGTCTGTCTCTCAGACACAGCCGGTGAGTCTGGTCTGACTCAGTTCCTGATGTCGGAGCTCAGCCGCCTGCAGAGGGCGCTGCAGGAGGAGAAGAGACGTCGGCAACAAGCCTGCTCCGTCGCCAAGGAACAGGTTGGCATAGCGACCAGGCGAGTGGACGGGGCGGAGGCGGAGCCGGCAGAGGTGTGACGGCGTGTCTCTGTCTCCAGGAGGCGTGGTCGCAGCAGCAGCAGCTGAGAGACGTGGAGCTGAGCAAGATGACGGAGCGAGTCCAGAAGCTGCGCGAGGAGCGGGAACGTCTGAGCGACGAGCTGAAGACGCTCCGAGATCACAACTACAGCCTGATGGAGGACATCAACCGGCTGAACCAGGACAAGAGCCACGCCCTGCTGGCCAGCCGCGACCTGCAGATAGAGGTACGACCTCTGACCCCTGACCTCTGACCTCTGACCTCTGACCTCTGACCTCTGTCTGCTGGCCAGCCGCGACCTGCAGATAGAGGTACGACCTCTGACCCCTGACCTCTGACCTCTGACCTCTGACCCCTGACCTCTGACCTCTGACCTCTGTCTGCTGGCCAGCCGCGACCTGCAGATAGAGGTACGACCTCTGACCCCTGACCTCTGACCTCTGGCCTCTGACCTCTGTCTGCTGGCCAGCCGCGACCTGCAGATAGAGGTACGACCTCTGACCCCTGACCCCTGACCTCTGACCTCTGTCTGCTGGCCAGCCGCGACCTCAGATAGAGGTATGACCTCTGACCTCTGACCTCTGACCTCTGTCTGCTGGCCAGCCGCGACCTCAGATAGAGGTATGACCTCTGACCTCTGACCTCTGACCTCTGTCTGCTGGCCAGCCGCGACCTCAGATAGAGGTATGACCTCTGACCTCTGACCTCTGACCTCTGTCTGCTGGCCAGCCGCGACCTCAGATAGAGGTATGACCTCTGACCCCTGACCCCTGACCTCTGTCTGCTGGCCAGCCACGACCTGCAGATAGAGGTATGACCTCTGACCCCTGACCCCTGACCTCTGTCTGCTGGCCAGCCACGACCTGCAGATAGAGGTACGACCTCTGACCCCTGACCTCTGTCTGCTGGCCAGCCACGACCTGCAGATAGAGGTATGACCTCTGACCCCTGACCTCTGACCTCTGTCTGCTGGCCAGCCACGACCTGCAGATAGAGGTAAATGACCCCTGACCTGTGACCTCTGACCCCTGACCTCTGACCTTTGAACTCTGACCTTTGACCTGTGTGCAGGTGGAGCGTCTGAAGAACACGCTGCTGAGAGCTGAAGGTCAAACTCGACTCCTGAGACGTCGAACCCTGAGACCCCTGCAACAGGTTGATGATGATGATGATGATGATGATGATGATGCTCCTTCTTCTGCAGATCAGTGTCACCGTGATGCATTATGGGAGCTGTGTATTCCTGCTCCTGTTGCATTGTGGGATACTAGAGTTTCCTATAGGGAGTGTGATGATGATGAGGACTGTGTGTTGACAGAGCAGGAGCCTGGCGCTCAGCGCTGACCCCTTCTTCCACCCCGACAAACTGGAGGAGGTGAAGGAGGAGGTGAAGGAGGAGGTGAAGGAGGAGACGCCAGAGGAGAGGGAGGAGGAGGAGAAGAAGGAGGAGAAGAAGGAGGAGAGTCCAGCTCTTCCTCAGATGAACCTCCTGGCCACGGTGTTCAGACTGAGGAGGGAGCTGCACCGCGCCGAGGAGCAGACCGCCAGGGTGAGACTTTCACAATAAGAGCCTCTATAACAGACCGCCAGGGTGAGACTTTCACAATAAGAGCCTCTATAACAGACCGCCAGGGTGAGACTTTCACAATAAGAGCCTCTATAACAGACTGCCAGGGTGAGACTTTCACAATAAGAGCCTCTATAACAGACCGCCAGGGTGAGACTTTCACAATAGGAGCCTCTATAACAGACCGCCAGGGTGAGATCCCACCACTCAAGATCCCTCCATTAACAGACCACCATTGGGAGATCCCACAATAGGAGCCTCTATAACAGACCGCCAGGGTGAGACTTTCACAATAAGATGTTTCTCTGCTTTAACCCCTGGTTGTTCCAGAGTCTGGAGGACAAGGAGGAGCTGGAGCTGCGCTGCACTCAGCTGAAGGGAGACGCCAAGATGTACCGCCAACGGAACAAGCAAACGCTCCGACAGCTGGAGGAGGTGATCAGAGAGAGGGACAAGGTGAGTCGCTATGGTTACAGCACACCTGTATAGCAGCAGGACCCTCCAGGTGCTCTAAGCCCCGCCCCCTGTCGGTCGTTTCAGGCTCTGTCGTCGAGGGCGGAGCTGCAGGAGGAGGTGCGGCTGCTCCTGCAGGAGAAGGACCAGTACAGGGAGCAGGTCCGGCAGCTCACGGAGCAATCTGATAGGCTGGAGCTGCTCCTGCTGAGGTCACAGGGGGAGGAGCTACAGCTGAGGACACGCCTCCGCAGACTCACCTGCAACTCCCACCAGGTGAGGAGGGTTACAAGCTGTCATTCCGACATCCCACCATTGGGACATCCCACCATTGGGGCATCCCACCATTGGGGCATCCCACCATTGGGACATCCCACCATTGGGACATCCCACCATTGGGGCATCCCACCACTCAGACATCCCACCATTCCAACATCCCACCATTGGGACATCCCACCATTCCAACATCCCACCATTGGGACATCCCACCACTGGGACATCCCACCATTCCAACATCCCACCATTCCAACATCCCACCATTGGGACATCCCACCATTGGGACATCCCACCATTGGGACATCCCACCATTGGGGCATCCCACCATTCCGACATCCCACCATTGGGGCATCCCACCACTCAGACATCCCACCACTCCAACATCCCACCATTGGGACATCCCATCACTCAGAAATCCCACCATTGGGACATCCCACCATTGGGACATCCCACCATTGGGGCATCCCACCACTCAGACATCCCACCATTCCAACATCCCACCATTGGGACATCCCATCACTCAGAAATCCCACCATTGGGACATCCCACCACTCAGACATCCCACCATTCCAACATCCCACCATTGGGACATCCCACCATTGGGGCATCCCACCATTGGGACATCCCACCATTGGGGCATCCCACCATTGGGACATCCCACCATTGGGACATCCCACCATTGGGGCATCCCACCACTCAGACATCCCACCACTCAGACATCCCACCATTCCAACATCCCACCATTGGGACATCCCACCATTGGGGCATCCCACCACTCAGACATCCCACCATTCCAACATCCCACCATTGGGACATCCCACCATTGGGACATCCCACCATTGGGGCATCCCACCATTGGGACATCCCACCATTCCGACATCCCACCATTGGGACATCCCACCATTCCAACATCCCACCACTCAGACATCCCACCATTGGGGCATCCCACCATTGGGACATCCCACCATTGGGGCATCCCACCACTCAGACATCCCACCATTCCAACATCCCACCATTGGGACATCTCACCATTCCAACATCCCACCATTGGGACATCCCACCATTGGGACATCCCACCATTGGGACATCCCACCATTGGGACATCCCACCATTGGGACATCCCACCATTCCGACATCCCACCATTGGGACATCCCACCATTCCAACATCCCACCATTGGGACATCCCACCATTCCGACATCCCACCATTGGGACATCCCACCATTGGGACATCCCACCATTCCGACATCCCACCACTGGGACATCCCACCATTCCGACATCCCACCACTGGGACATCCCACCATTGGGACATCCCATCACTCAGACATCCCACCATTGGGACATCTCACCATTGGGACATCCCACCATTGGGACATCCCACCATTGGGACATCCCACCATTGGGGCATCCCACCACTCAGACATCCCACCATTGGGACATCCCACCATTGGGGCATCCCACCATTGGGACATCCCACCATTGGGACATCCCACCATTGGGACATCCCACCATTCCGACATCCCACCATTGGGACATCCCACCATTGGGACATCCCACCATTGGGACATCCCACCATTGGGACATCCCACCATTGGGACATCCCACCATTGGGACATCCCACCATTGGGACATCCCACCATTGGGACATCCCACCATTCCGACATCCCACCATTGGGACATCTCACCATTGGGACATCCCACCATTGGGACATCCCACCATTGGGACATCCCACCATTGGGACATCCCACCATTGGGACATCCCACCATTGGGACATCTCACCATTGGGACATCCCACCATTGGGACATCCCACCATTGGGACATCTCACCATTGGGACATCTCACCATTGGGACATCCCATACCACACGATAGAAAATGAAGTGTTGCCATTTAGACAATTAGAGGCCTATGTCGGAATGGCGGTTGCCCTCCAGTGAGGTTGCGGAGGAGGAGGGGGTGGGGGAGGGGCCTGACCACTCTGTTCAGGTGATGATGTCATGATGATGTCATGGTGACAGCTGTATTTTCAGGGGGAGAGGAGTGTGAGCAGCGAGGAGGAGGAGCCAGGAGACAACGCCATCAAAGGTCAGAGTTGGTCACGTGACCTGCTGCGCGTCATGTTTACGTTCAGAGCAGCCAGATTAGGAAACACAGATGCAACAGGGTGAGGACAGGAGCAGCGGCCAGGCTCAGTACTTTCTTTAAAGGCACAGTTCAACATTTAGTCACCATAACCCCTATAGTCACCTTTAATGATCGGTGCATGTTGTTTTGAGATCAGCGGGGCAGAGACGTGAGCTGCTCAGTGAACAGTGCAGGTCCCCTAGCTGTCCCTCATCAAACTCATCAAATACACAATCCAACAACTCCACAACACAACGCTCTGGTGGACAAGTTGTGAAACGCAGCCAGAACTACATTCCAGACACGGCAGCTGGGCGGAGGGATTTCAGAAGAGAAAGTAGTTCAGAGTGTTTCCCTTGTCGTAACGTTACATGATCATCTCATAGCGTGGTGAACGTGCAGGTCACAACTTGTCCACCAGAGCGTTGTGGAAGGATGTCGTGACCTGCTGTGTGTGCTGTGATTGGTCGTGACCTGCTGCGTGTGCTGTGATTGGTCGTGACCTGCTGTGTGTGTTGTGATTGGTCGTGACCTGCTGCGTGCTGTGATTGGTCGTGACCTGCTGTGTGCTGTGATTGGTCGTGACCCGCTGTGTGCTGTGATTGGTCGTGACCTGCTGTGTGCTGTGATTGGTCGTGACCTGCTGTGTGCTGTGATTGGTCGTGACCTGCTGTGTGCTGTGATTGGTCGTGACCTGCTGTGTGCTGTGATTGGCCAGGCAGCAGCGATGACGTGCGCAGTGGGACGTCGGGGGAGAACGAGGAGGCGGCGCTGCAGGAGCTCAGTCGGCCGTCGGACAGAAAGCTCAGCACCAGTGCATCATGGGTAATAATCTACACATCACTCTGTTCACATGTTAGTGAATTGTTACTGACTCTGTCCACCTGTCTGTCTGTCTGTCCACCTGTCTGTCTCTCTGTCCACCTGTCTGTCTGTCTGTCCACCTGTCTCTCTGTCCACCTGTCTGTCTGTCTGTCTGTCCACCTGTCTGTCTCTCTGTCCACCTGTCTGTCTGTCCTCCTGTCTGTCTCTCTGTCCACCTGTCTGTCTCTCTGTCCACCTGTCTGTCTCTCTGTCCACCTGTCTGTCTGTCTGTCCACCTGTCTGTCTGTCTGTCCACCTGTCTGTCTGTCCACCTGTCTGTCTCTCTGTCCACCTGTCTGTCTCTCTGTCCACCTGTCTCTCTGTCCACCTGTCTGTCTCTCTGTCCACCTGTCTGTCTCTCTGTCCACCTGTCTGTCTCTCTGTCCACCTGTCTGTCTGTCTGTCCACCTGTCTGTCTCTCTGTCCACCTGTCTGTCTCTCTGTCCACCTGTCTGTCTCTCTGTCCACCTGTCTGTCTCTCTGTCCACCTGTCTGTCTGTCTGTCCACCTGTCTGTCTCTCTAACCACCTGTCTGTCTCTCTGTCCACCTGTCTCTCTGTCCACCTGTCTGTCTCTCTGTCCACCTGTCTGTCTCTCTGTCCACCTGTCTCTCTGTCCACCTGTCTGTCTCTCTGTCCACCTGTCTGTCTGTCCACCTGTCTGTCTCTCTGTCCACCTGTCTGTCTCTCTGTCCACCTGTCTCTCTGTCCACCTGTCTGTCTCTCTGTCCACCTGTCTGTCTCTCTGTCCACCTGTCTGTCTCTCTGTCCACCTGTCTGTCTCTCTGTCCACCTGTCTGTCTCTCTGTCCACCTGTCTGTCTGTCTGTCCACCTGTCTGTCTCTCTGTCCACCTGTCTGTCTCTCTGTCCACCTGTCTGTCTCTCTGTCCACCTGTCTGTCTCTCTGTCCACCTGTCTGTCTGTCTGTCCACCTGTCTGTCTCTCTAACCACCTGTCTGTCTCTCTGTCCACCTGTCTGTCTGTCTGTCTGTCTCTCTGTCCACCTGTCTGTCTGTCTGTCTACCTGTCTGTCTGTCTGTCTACCTGTCTGTCTCTCTGTCCACCTGTCTGTCTCTCTGTCCACCTGTCTGTCTCTCTGTCCACCTGTCTGTCTGTCCACCTGTCTGTCTGTCTCTCTGTCCACCTGTCTGTCTGTCCACCTGTCTCTCTGTCCACCTGTCTGTCCCTCTGTCCACCTGTCTGTCTGTCTGTCTGTCTGTCCACCTGTCTCTCTGTCCACCTGTCTCTCTGTCCACCTGTCTGTCTGCAGGAGAAGCAGACAGACGACTGTCTCACCCTCCGTCATCGACCCAACTTCAGGTGAGCTGATCTTCTGTCCATCTGGACGCGACCACAGGTGTCAATGTATCTCACCGTGTCTCTGTTTCCATGACGACAGAAAGAGGGCCGTCAAGAAGTCGGCCGGCAAGGAATTCACCTGTAAGCACTACGCGGCCAGTAACCATGACGACGACAGCAGCGGCAGCGACATCACCCCATCCGACTGAGGTCACGAGAAAGCGCTCGTTTGTAGCGGCCGCGATTCCACTTCAGTGAAATACGTTTTTATGAAAGACCTGTTTGATTGTTGTCAATAAAAAGCCAATAAAGTCCCGTACTGTCCCTTTAAGGTTATCTTTTTATTATTGTTATTTTTTCATTGCTGATATTGTGCCATATCTTAACTATATTGTATTGTTTGGGGGGGGTAACTAAAGTTAATACAATATTAGACATGTGGTAGTTCAATGTCAACGATTTGTTTTTGTTGTTTAGGTTTTAAAAAAAAATCATATTTGACTCTTCATTTATTTATTTACTTATTTTTATTTTCTCATTGTTGTACGATGCCACACCTACAGATATCTACGTCCTTATATTTAGTGGGTTAAGAAAAAAATGTTGAAAACTGACTCCAGATGTCCGGCTGTTGCTTTATGTAAAGTAGTGAAACCGTTCTGACGTCACTCAGCTGACTGACTCTTAGACTTTGTTTTGTTTTTGTGACAAACATTTATTTCCTACAACAAGTACTGGATGTTTCAGATGTGGACTGTGTCTTGCATTGAATAAAAACTAAATTAAAAACAAACATTTTGAAAAAAGGGAGAGTTAGAGTTAGCAAAGTGATCAGAAATGAGAAATAAAGAGCAAAGAAGTTCAATAACAGATAAAAGCCATAGAAATAATTGAGATCATAAAAAGAACAATTATGTGGGATATGGACAGAGCGAGAGATTCAAGTAACTAGTTACTAGTAATTAGTAACTAGTAACTGTCAAACTGTTCCTGAACGCGCCCCAATGCCCCGCTGACGCCGTGCACCAGGTGAATCTCATCACAATAAATGACTGACGGCTCTGCTGCAGCCACTTCTCCAGTCAAACGAACAACACAGTGGGCGTCTCTTACTGTGTACCCGGTGTGTACCCGGTTATCCAGCTCTACTAACTAGTACCCGGTGTGTACCCGGTTATCCAGCTCTACATGATGGCTGCGCCAACAGTTACTAGTAACTAGTACTAACTAGTAACTAGTAGTTAGTAGTAACTAGTTACTAGTTTTCTCCTCCTCACTGTGACAGCAGCCCGGAGCTTTTATTTCTCCTACTCTCTCCGCTGCCCCTGAACGCACCAGAGCCTCGGTTGGCATGGCGACGAACAAACGTTAAAACAGCCCGGTCCGGAAACACGGAGCAGATCACGGAGCTACCGACGAGATAACAGACGGTAACGGAGAGTTCACATAGAGATAACAGACGGTAACGGAGAGTTCACATAGAGATAACAGACGGTAACGGAGAGTTTAACGGTCGGTTTAACGGAAAGTTTAACGGTCAGTTTAACGGAGAGTATAACCGAGAGTTAACCTAGAGATAACGGTCGGTTTAACGGAGATTTTAACGGTCGGTTTAACGGTCAGTTTAACGGTCGGTTTAACGGCGAGTGGAGCGGTTTGACGCCGACGGGACCGGAGCCGGGACTCGAACCGGAGCCGGGATGTGTGAGAGCAGGCCGGTGCCCAGCGGACAGGTGTACCGGCAGCTGTTCGATGCCCAGGTGAGTCCGGACTACCGGGAAGTAACGGTAACGGTAACGTTACTGGTCGATCAGTAACGGGACCGGGTCCCGCTGTGAGGCTCGTTACTCAGTAACGTCAGTCCTGCAGTAACACAACACAGCACAATTCGCCCTTCGCGTAAGCCCCGCCCCCCTTGGTTACTGTTGCCATGCCGGGCAAGCTTTCACTCCGAGCCATGCGCCTGGCAACGTTTGATATCGATTTCAAAGGAAATATCAGCAAATTTCGCGCCGGGGGATAAAACATCTGTTCAACGACACGACTGGACAACGTACAGAGCAGCAGTAACTTTACCGTCTGTCAACCCACCACCAAGACTTAGCTCATCTCACTGGTTGTCAAACGGTAATTGTAACGTTAGTTTCTTTCTCCCACCACTGTATCAGTCAGTGAAAGCAGCTCCTGCCTGGAGGATCCCTCGCCTGAAAGCCCAGGTAAAAGCCCTAAAGTACAGCTGTCATGTCGGAGGTGAACGTATGGTTACCCCCATATTTACACAAAGTCTGATCGTATCTGAACATCTCGCCGCTGTAGCAGTAATAACAATCAGTCTACAAACGTTTTGTTTTTCGTCCCAGGAAATGTAATGAAGCTTGCCAGGCCTATGGTTACGGGTCAGGTGACGGTTGCTAACGTATGATTGGTCAATTGCGGTTTTAGGGCGGAGTCCGCGAAGGGTCAATTAAAGGGTTATTCCACCTGTATGTCCCTGTTTAAACGGGTTTCCATGGAGTTTTTCCTCAGTGGATGTGAGGGTCAAAGGTCAGAGGATGTTGTTATTATGGGATGTAAACTGGTGGTAACAACGGGCCGTCGCCCCGGGCGCTGCTCCCTGTGTAGATGTTTGACTTCCTGGTTGCAGTGATGTCATCTAGGTGGATGGCTATTGGCTGAGTGACAAATCCAAAAGTAACTCAAAGTAATCGGATACATTACTGGAGTAATCTGGATCCCTGCCTGTCTGTGTTCCAGGTGCAGCTGTCCAGGTGTCTCCTGGCTGGACGCAGAGACACCGGGACAGACTGTCTGTCTGCTGAGGACAGACACACACACTGCAGCAGGTACACACACACACACACACACACACACACACACCGCAGGTACACACACACACACACACACACACACACACACTGCAGGTACACACACACACACACACACACTGCAGGTACACACACACACACACACACACACACACACACACTGCAGCAGGTACACACACACACACACTGCAGCAGGTACACACACACACACACACACACACTGCAGCAGGTACACACACACACACACACACACACACACACTGCAGCAGGTACACACACACACACACACACACACACACTGCAGCAGGTACACACACACACACACACTCACACACACACACACACACACACCTACATGCTGCGTGTGTGTATAACCCTAATCCTAACCGTCCAGCAGGGGGCGGCAGGAGGCTGGCGGTGGCGGCGGCGGCGGTGATGATGATGAGGATGATGATGATGAGGAGGAGGTTGATGATGTCATCAGACTTCCTGACACAGTGGGTTCGTATCAAACAGCACCATCAACGATCAGCAGCAGTCGACCAATCACAGCCCTCCCTCTGTCTGTCAGTCGACCAATCACAGCCCTTTGTCTGTCAGTCAGTCGACCAATCACAGCCCTCTGTCTGTCAGTCAGTCGACCAATCACAGCCCTCTGTCAGTCAGTCGACCAATCACAGCCCTCCCTCTGTCTGTCAGTCGACCAATCACAGCCCTTTGTCTGTCAGTCAGTCGACCAATCACAGCCCTCCCTCTGTCTGTCAGTCGACCAATCACAGCCCTTTGTCTGTCAGTCAGTCGACCAATCACAGCCCTCCCTCTGTCTGTCAGTCGACCAATCACAGCCCTTTGTCTGTCAGTCAGTCGACCAATCACAGCCCTCTGTCTGTCAGTCAGTCGACCAATCACAGCCCTCCCTCTGTCTGTCTGTCTGTCGACCAATCACAGCCCTCTGTCTGTCTGTCTATCGACTAGGGATGTATATCGTTAGGATTTTATCGATAACGATACCCATAACGATACTCCTTATCGATACCGATACCTATCGATACTCTTATCGATACTTCAACATGTAGTTTATATATATTCAAATATTTTTATTGAATTTTCAAATCTACAACATATAGTTTAGTGTAAAAAATAATGATTCAACCGTTTTCTTTTTTTGTTTGTATTTTTAATTAGGGGTAACACCAGCAACATAATAAAAAAAATTGACAGCAGAGAAGAAGACCTCCTTTAAACCCCCCAGGGCAAGTCAACAGTTAACCTGCAGAAGCTGCAGTTTATCTGTTATCATGATAAAATAGGATCTCTATCTATGGATCTTGATGAATATTTAGCGTTTTTTACTCCTTAAGTTTTATTGCTCTGACTCACAGCTCACGTCAGCTCAGGTGATCTGCAGGTTGTTTTCACTTCACTGCTCTGACGCTGTGTGCGTGCCCTGTGTGCGTGTGTGTCTGTGTACAGCGCTGACACACACGCTGCATCTACAGCAGCCATCCATGTCCTTCACGCCGTAGACCAGTCAACTTATGAGACGTGTTACCGCAGAATAAAAGACACAAGCAGCTCCGCGTTTCCACAGTTTTATCCTGCACGTTCTCACCGGAGTGACATCAGGCCGCTCTGACACTCTGCTCCTCACAGCAGCAGACATGAAGCTGCTGGAGCCTCCTCTGTCTCCTCTACACTGACCTGCTGCTGCTGCTGTAGGTTTCTACTCTCAACTCTCCCTCCGACACGTGTAGGCTACTACTTGCTAGGTCTCCGATGCGAGGCTTCAAACACGCCCGGACCGGGCCGGACTCGTCTGCTGTCACGGATTTGATAGCGCTGTTGCGCTGAGATTTGCCGCGGCTCGCCCGGTCCAGGTGCTGATTAGAGCGGCAGGGATCAGCTGCGGTGACCGCCGTGTATCGGTTCTGTGGCGCTGACGGGCCGGGGTAAATTTAGAGGTGACAAGCAGCCGTGTCATTATTACGTGACAGTTAGGGAGACGTTCAAAGTATCGATAAGAGGACCGTTAGTCCAGAATCTTAACGGTACTCTGGACCGAACCAATTAACGGTCCGGTCCAGAAAGTACCGGTCCACGGTATACATCCCTACTATCGACCAATCACAGCCCTCTGTCTGTCAGTCAGTCGACCAATCACAGCCCTCTGTCTGTCTGTCTGTCAGTCGACCAATCACAGCCCTCCCTCTCTCTCTCTGTGTCAGCGGTCGATCGGCCCAGCTCTGACATCATCCAGCGACTGACGGAGAAGAAGCGTCACACACACGAGGACGCTCTGACACGACTGGACGCACAACTGACCACGCTGGCTCAGGTAACACACACACCTGCTGACACACACTGACACACACCTGCTGACACACACTGACACACACCTGCTGACACACACGCTGCAGCACCATCCCTGTGTGTGTGTCCTCAGGTGTGCGAGGCCCAGGTGAGGTGTGTGTGTGGACAGCTGCTGTCCTGTCTCCAGGGGGCGGAGCTTAGCCTGGACGCACTGAGGGACAGGATGGACCACCTGGACCACGTCAGTCTGCAGGTAAGAGACGCAACGCGGCGGCAGCGGCGGCCATCTTGGTCAGGGGGAAGCATTAGAGCTCCATCAACCATGACATCACCACAACTCACTGGGTGTGTGTGTGTGTGTGTGTGTGTGTCTGTGTGTGTGTGTGTGTGTGTGTGTGTGTGTGTGTGTGTGTGTGTGTGTGTGTGTGTGTGTGTGTGTGTCTATGTGTGTCTGTGTGTGTGTGTGTGTGTGTGTGTGTGTGTGTGTGTGTGTGTGTGTGTGTGTGTGTGTGTGTGTGAGAGCAGCAGGTGTGTGTCCTCTGGCAGCAGGTGGAGCAGCAGGTGAAGATGAAGAAGATGAAGATCCTGGAGCTGAAGCTCAAACTGACTGAATGTGAGACTCAGCGAACAGACCAGGTGAGACGGTCGTCATGGAGACAGGACCAGGACCAGAACCAGGACCTGGGGCCTCATGTATCCATGTTGTACCCAGACCCATGTAGCAACACAACATTTAACACAAGCCAGATCCTGCTCACATGGATGTGTGGAAGTGTCACCGTGACACGTTGCTGCAGCTGCAGGTGTGGAAGTGGCAGCGTGACACGTTGCTGCAGCTGCAGGTGTGGAAGTGGCAGCGTGACACGTTGCTGCAGGTGTGGAAGTGACAGCGTGACACGTTGCTGCAGCTGCAGGTGTGGAAGTGGCAGCGTGACACGTTGCTGCAGCTGCAGGTGTGGAAGTGGCAGCGTGACACGTTGATGCAGGTGTGGAAGTGGCAGCGTGACACGTTGCTGCAGGTGTGGAAGTGACAGCGTGACACGTTGCTGCAGCTGCAGGTGTGGAAGTGGCAGCGTGACACGTTGCTGCAGCTGCAGGTGTGGAAGTGGCAGCGTGACACGTTGCTGCAGCTGCAGGTGTGGAAGTGGCAGCGTGACACGTTGCTGCAGCTGCAGGTGTGGAAGTGACAGCGTGACACGTTGCTGCAGCTGCAGGTGTGGAAGTGGCAGCGTGACACGTTGCTGCAGCTGCAGGTGTGGAAGTGGCAGCGTGACACGTTGCTGCAGCTGCAGGTGTGGAAGTGGCAGCGTGACACGTTGCTGCAGCTGCAGGTGTGGAAGTGGCAGCGTGACACGTTGCTGCAGCTGCAGGTGTGGAAGTGGCAGCGTGACACGTTGCTGCAGGTGTGGAAGTGGCAGCGTGACACGTTGCTGCAGGTGTGGAAGTGGCAGCGTGACACGTTGCTGCAGGTGTGGAAGTGGCAGCGTGACACGTTGCTGCAGGTGTGGAAGTGACAGCGTGACACGTTGCTGCAGCTGCAGGTGTGGAAGTGGCAGCGTGACACGTTGCTGCAGGTGTGGAAGTGGCAGCGTGACACGTTGCTGCAGGTGTGGAAGTGGCAGCGTGACACGTTGCTGCAGGTGTGGAAGTGGCAGCGTGACACGTTGCTGCAGGTGTGGAAGTGGCAGCGTGACACGTTGCTGCAGCTGCAGGTGTGGAAGTGGCAGCGTGACACGTTGCTGCAGCTGCAGGTGTGGAAGTGGCAGCGTGACACGTTGCTGCAGCTGCAGGTGTGGAAGTGGCAGCGTGACACGTTGCTGCAGCTGCAGGTGTGGAAGTGGCAGCGTGACACGTTGCTGCAGCTGCAGGTGTGGAAGTGGCAGCGTGACACGTTGCTGCTGCAGGTGTGGAAGTGGCAGCGTGACACGTGACACGTTGCTGCAGCTGCAGGTGTGGAAGTGGCAGCGTGACACGTTGCTGCAGCTGCAGGTGTGGAAGTGGCAGCGTGACACGTTGCTGCAGGTGTGGAAGTGGCAGCGTGACACGTTGCTGCAGGTGTGGAAGTGGCAGCGTGACACGTTGCTGCAGCTGCAGGTGTGGAAGTGGCAGCGTGACACGTTGCTGCAGCTGCAGGTGTGGAAGTGGCAGCGTGACACGTTGCTGCAGCTGCAGGTGTGGAAGTGGCAGCGTGACACGTTGCTGCAGCTGCAGGTGTGGAAGTGGCAGCGTGACACGTGCTGCAGCTGCAGGTGTGGAAGTGGCAGCGTGACACGTTGCTGCAGCTGCAGGTGTGGAAGTGGCAGCGTGACACGTTGCTGCAGCTGCAGGTGTGGAAGTGGCAGCGTGACACGTTGCTGCAGCTGCAGGTGTGGAAGTGGCAGCGTGACACGTTGCTGCAGGTGTGGAAGTGGCAGCGTGACACGTTGCTGCAGGTGTGGAAGTGGCAGCGTGACACGTTGCTGCAGCTGCAGGTGTGGAAGTGGCAGCGTGACACGTTGCTGCAGCTGCAGGTGTGGAAGTGGCAGCGTGACACGTTGCTGCAGCTGCAGGTGTGGAAGTGGCAGCGTGACACGTTGCTGCAGGTGTGGAAGTGGCAGCGTGACACGTTGCTGCAGCTGCAGGTGTGGAAGTGGCAGCGTGACACGTTGCTGCAGCTGCAGGTGTGGAAGTGGCAGCGTGACACGTTGCTGCAGCTGCAGGTGTGGAAGTGACAGCGTGACACGTTGCTGCAGCTGCAGGTGTGGAAGTGGCAGCGTGACACGTTGCTGCAGCTGCAGGTGTGGAAGTGGCAGCGTGACACGTTGCTGCAGGTGTGGAAGTGGCAGCGTGACACGTTGCTGCAGGTGTGGAAGTGGCAGCGTGACACGTTGCTGCAGCTGCAGGTGTGGAAGTGACAGCGTGACACGTTGCTGCAGCTGCAGGTGTGGAAGTGTCAGCGTGACACGTTGCTGCAGGTGTGGAAGTGGCAGCGTGACACGTTGCTGCAGCTGCAGGTGTGGAAGTGACAGCGTGACACGTTGCTGCAGCTGCAGGTGTGGAAGTGGCAGCGTGACACGTTGCTGCAGGTGTGGAAGTGGCAGCGTGACACGTTGCTGCAGCTGCAGGTGTGGAAGTGGCAGCGTGACACGTTGCTGCAGGTGTGGAAGTGTCAGCGTGACACGTTGCTGCAGGTGTGGAAGTGTCAGCGTGACACGTTGCTGCAGGTGTGGAAGTGGCAGCGTGACACGTTGCTGCAGCTGCAGGTGTGGAAGTGGCAGCGTGACACGTTGCTGCAGCTGCAGGTGTGGAAGTGGCAGCGGACACGTTGCTGCAGGTGTGGAAGTGGCAGCACGTTGCTGCAGCTGCAGGTGTGGAAGTGGCAGCGTGCACGTTGCTGCAGGTGTGGAAGTGGCAGCGTGACACGTTGCTGCAGGTGTGGAAGTGGCAGCGTGACACGTTGCTGCAGGTGTGGAAGTGGCAGCGTGACACGTTGCTGCAGGTGTGGAAGTGGCAGCGTGACACGTTGCTGCAGGTGTGGAAGTGGCAGCGTGACACGTTGCTGCAGCTGCAGGTGTGGAAGTGGCAGCGTGACACGTTGCTGCAGCTGCAGGTGTGGAAGTGGCAGCGTGACACGTTGCTGCAGCTGCAGGTGTGGAAGTGGCAGCGTGACACGTTGCTGCAGCTGCAGGTGTGGAAGTGGCAGCGTGACGCTGCTGCAGGTGTGGAAGTGGCAGCGTGACACGTTGCTGCAGGTGTGGAAGTGGCAGCGTGACACGTTGCTGCAGCTGCAGGTGTGGAAGTGGCAGCGTGAGCTGCAGGTGTGGAAGTGGCGTCGCTGCAGCTGCAGGTGTGGAAGTGTCAGCGTGACACGTTGCTGCAGCTGCAGGTGTGGAAGTGGCAGCGTGACACGTTGCTGCAGCTGCAGGTGTGGAAGTGGCAGCGTGACACGTTGCTGCAGCTGCAGGTGTGGAAGTGGCAGCGTGACACGTTGCTGCAGCTGCAGGTGTGGAAGTGGCAGCGTGACACGTTGCTGCAGCTGCAGGTGTGGAAGTGGCAGCGTGACACGTTGCTGCAGCTGCAGGTGTGGAAGTGGCAGCGTGACACGTTGCTGCAGGTGTGGAAGTGGCAGCGTGACACGTTGCTGCAGGTGTGGAAGTGGCAGCGTGACACGTTGCTGCAGGTGTGGAAGTGGCAGCGTGACACGTTGCTGCAGGTGTGGAAGTGGCAGCGTGACACGTTGCTGCAGGTGTGGAAGTGGCAGCGTGTGCAGCTGCAGCTGCAGGTGTGGAAGTGGCAGCGTGACACGTTGCTGCAGCTGCAGGTGTGGAAGTGGCAGCGTGACACGTTGCTGCAGCTGCAGGTGTGGAAGTGACAGCGTGACACGTTGCTGCAGCTGCAGGTGTGGAAGTGGCAGCGTGACACGTTGCTGCAGCTGCAGGTGTGGAAGTGGCAGCGTGACACGTTGCTGCAGGTGTGGAAGTGGCAGCGTGACACGTTGCTGCAGCTGCAGGTGTGGAAGTGGCAGCGTGACACGTTGCTGCAGCTGCAGGTGTGGAAGTGGCAGCGTGACACGTTGCTGCAGCTGCAGGTGAGGAACTGACAGCGTGACACGTTGCTGCAGCTGCAGGTGTGGAAGTGGCAGCGTGACACGTTGCTGCAGCTGCAGGTGTGGAAGTGGCAGCGTGACACGTTGCTGCAGGTGTGGAAGTGGCAGCGTGACACGTTGCTGCAGCTGCAGGTGTGGAAGTGGCAGCGTGACACGTTGCTGCAGCTGCAGGTGAGGAACTGACAGCGTGACACGTTGCTGCAGCTGCAGGTGTGGAAGTGGCAGCGTGACACGTTGCTGCAGCTGCAGGTGTGGAAGTGGCAGCGTGACACGTTGCTGCAGGTGTGGAAGTGACAGCGTGACACGTTGCTGCAGGTGCAGGTGTGGAAGTGACAGCGTGACACGTTGCTGCAGCTGCAGGTGTGGAAGTGACAGCGTGACACGTTGCTGCAGGTGTGGAAGTGGCAGCGTGACACGTTGCTGCAGCTGCAGGTGTGGAAGTGGCAGCGTGACACGTTGCTGCAGGTGTGGAAGTGACAGCGTGACACGTTGCTGCAGCTGCAGGTGTGGAAGTGGCAGCGTGACACGTTGCTGCAGCTGCAGGTGTGGAAGTGACAGCGTGACACGTTGCTGCAGCTGCAGGTGTGGAAGTGGCAGCGTGACACGTTGCTGCAGCTGCAGGTGTGGAAGTGGCAGCGTGACACGTTGCTGCAGCTGCAGGTGTGGAAGTGACAGCTCCTCTCTGTTGTAGATCAGATCGGTGCTGCAGAGACATCGCCTCCTGCTGGAGAACATCGGCTTCCTGCTGCCGCCACGCGTCCACACGCTGCTACACAACAAGGCTACGGTAACACAACTACTGACACACAACACGTCTACACACTGCTACACAACAAGGCTACGGTAACACAACTACCCTCACAACTTCCTCCACCTCCTCCTCCACAACTTCCTCCTATCTCCTCCTCTTCCTCCTCCTCCTCTTCCTCCTCCTCCTCCTCCTCCTCCTCCTCTCTCCTCCTCCTCCTCCTCCTCCTCCTCCTCTTCCTCCTCCTCCTTTCACCTCCTCCTCCTCCTCTACTCCTCCTCCTCCTCCTCCTCCTCCTCTTCCTCCTCCTCCTTTCACCTCCTCCTCCTCCTCTTCCTCCTCCTCTTCCTCCTCTTCCTCCTCCTCCTTTCACCTCCTCCTCCTCCTCCTCCTCTCACCTCCTCCTCCTCCTCCTCCTCCTCCTCCTCCTCTCTCCTCCTCCTCCTCCTCCTCCTCTACTCCTCCTCCTCCTCCTCCTCCTCCTCCTCTCTCCTCCTCCTCCTCCTCTCTCCTCCTCTCACCTCCTCCTCCTCCTCCTCTCACCTCCTCCTCCTCCTCCTCCTCCTCCTCCTCCTCCTCCTCCTCCTCCTCCTCCTCCTCCTCCTCCTCCTCCTCCTCCTCCTCCTCCTCTTCCTCCTCCTCCTCCTCCTCCTCCTCCTCCTCCTCCTCCTCCTCCACCTCCTCCTCCTCCTCCTCCTCCTCCTCCCAGGTGTTGAACCAGTCGGTGCTGGCCAACCGGCGCAGCGCTGCGCGGCTGCAGCTGCTCCTGCAGGAGGAGGTGCTGCAGCAGGAGGCGCTGCTGCGTCTCCAGTGGGAGCAGAGCGTGGCGGTCTGGAGGAGGAGCCGGGTCGGCGAGGTCGTCGGTGCCTTCAGGAGCGCGTGCGGCGAAGCGGAGCAGCAGCAGCCGGTCTCGGATCAGCGGCTGGTCGACCTGACGGAGCGGCGCCGTGACCTCATCCACAGGATCTGGTGAGACTCTGTCCTCTGATTGGTCGGCTCCCTGGATGTCACTGATGTCACTGATCCATGACGATGTGTTTCAGCTCCCTGGCCCCGCCCACCTGCTCCACCGCTCTGCTCTGTGATTGGTTCGACCAGCTGACGGCCATCAATCAGCAGATCGGTACCTGAAGCTCCGCCAGCGTTTGATCCCCTCGCTCTTCTTCTGTGGTGGAGACGCCTCACTGTGTGTGTGTGTGTGTGTGTGTGTGTGTGTGTCTGTGTCTGTGTGTGTGTGTGTGTCTGTGTGTGTGTGTGTGCAGACGGCCTCCATGCTGAGCTCCTCCAGCAGCTGCGTTGTCGCTACAAAGAGACGTGGAAGCAGCGACTGGCCGAGGTGCAGCGCTGCAAGGTGAGTCCAGGTACAGGTGTGTGTGGTGAGTGATGCTGATTGGCTGAAGGCTGATGACTCATCGTCCTGCAGGAGGCGCTGTCCGCTCTGCAGCTGCCAGAGGACGAGGTCAACGACATCATCAGCTCCCAGCTCCTCCCTCTGATTGGACAACACCAGAACCAGGAAGAAGAACGACTGGCTGCTCTGGACGTCAGTTACCTGTCTGTCTCTCTACCTGTCTGTCTCTCTACCTGTCTGTCTCTACCTGTCTGTCTCTCTACCTGTCTGTCTCTACCTGTCTGTCTCTCTACCTGTCTGTCTCTACCTGTCTGTCTCTCTGTGTGTCTCTACCTGTCTGTCTCTACCTGTCTGTCTCTACCTGTCTGTCTCTACCTGTCTGTCTCTCTACCTGTCTGTCTCTCTACCTGTCTGTCTCTACCTGTCTGTCTCTCTACCTGTCTGTCTCTACCTGTCTGTCTCTCTGTGTGTCTCTACCTGTCTGTCTCTACCTGTCTGTCTCTACCTGTCTGTCTCTACCTGTCTGTCTCTCTACCTGTCTGTCTCTCTACCTGTCTGTCTCTACCTGTCTGTCTCTCTACCTGTCTGTCTCTACCTGTCTGTCTCTCTACCTGTCTGTCTCTCTACCTGTCTGTCTCTCTACCTGTCTGTCTCTACCTGTCTGTCTCTCTGTGTGTCTCTACCTGTCTGTCTCTACCTGTCTGTCTCTCTGTGTGTCTCTACCTGTCTGTCTCTACCTGTCTGTCTCTACCTGTCTGTCTCTACCTGTCTGTCTCTCTACCTGTCTGTCTCTACCTGTCTGTCTCTCCCTGTCTGTCTCTACCTGTCTGTCTCTCTGTGTGTCTCTACCTGTCTGTCTCTCTACCTGTCTGTCTCTCTACCTGTCTGTCTCTCCCTGTCTGTCTCTACCTGTCTGTCTCTCTGTGTGTCTCTACCTGTCTGTCTCTCTACCTGTCTGTCTCTCTACCTGTCTGTCTCTCTACCTGTCTGTCTCTACCTGTCTGTCTCTCTGTGTGTCTCTACCTGTCTGTCTCTACCTGTCTGTCTCTCTGTGTGTCTCTACCTGTGTGTCTCTACCTGTCTGTCTCTACCTGTCTGTCTCTACCTGTCTGTCTCTCTACCTGTCTGTCTCTACCTGTCTGTCTCTCTGTGTGTCATCCACAGGATCTGTCTCTGAGACTCTGTCTGTCTCTACCTGTCTGTCTCTCTACCTGTCTGTCTCTACCTGTCTGTCTCTCTGTGTGTCTCTACCTGTCTGTCTCTACCTGTCTGTCTCTCTACCTGTCTGTCTCTCTGTGTGTCTCTACCTGTCTGTCTCTACCTGTCTGTCTCTCTGTGTGTCTCTACCTGTCTGTCTCTACCTGTCTGTCTCTACCTGTCTGTCTCTCTACCTGTCTGTCTCTACCTGTCTGTCTCTCCCTGTCTGTCTCTACCTGTCTGTCTCTCTGTGTGTCTCTACCTGTCTGTCTCTACCTGTCTGTCTCTCTGTCTGTCTCTACCTGTCTGTCTCTCTACCTGTCTGTCTCTACCTGTCTGTCTCTACCTGTCTGTCTCTCTGTCTGTCTCTACCTGTCTGTCTCTACCTGTCTGTCTCTCTACCTGTCTGTCTCTACCTGTCTGTCTCTCTGTCTGTCTCTACCTGTCTGTCTCTACCTGTCTGTCTCTCTACCTGTCTGTCTCTACCTGTCTGTCTCTACCTGTCTCTCTACCTGTCTGTCTGTCTCTACCTGTCTGTCTCTCTACCTGTCTGTCTCTACCTGTCTGTCTCTACCTGTCTGTCTCTCTACCTGTCTGTCTCTACCTGTCTGTCTCTACCTGTCTGTCTCTCCACCTGTCTGTCTCTCTACCTGTCTGTCTCTCTACCTGTCTCTCTACCTGTCTGTCTCTACCTGTCTGTCTCGCTACCTGTCTGTCTCTCTACCTGTCTCTCTACCTGTCTGTCTCTCTACCTGTCTCTCTACCTGTCTGTCTCTACCTGTCTGTCTCTCTACCTGTCTGTCTCTACCTGTCTGTCTCTACCTGTCTGTCTCTACCTGTCTGTCTCTACCTGTCTGTCTCTACCTGTCTGTCTCTACCTGTCTGTCTCTCTACCTGTCTGTCTCTACCTGTCTGTCTCTACCTGTCTGTCTCTCTACCTGTCTGTCTCTACCTGTCTGTCTCTACCTGTCTGTCTCTCTACCTGTCTGTCTCTCTACCTGTCTGTCTCTACCTGTCTGTCTCTCTACCTGTCTGTCTCTACCTGTCTGTCTCTCTACCTGTCTGTCTCTACCTGTCTGTCTCTACCTGTCTGTCTCTCTGTGTGTCTCTACCTGTCTGTCTCTACCTGTCTGTCTGTCTACCTGTCTGTCTCTCCCTGTCTGTCTCTACCTGTCTGTCTCTCTACCTGTCTGTCTCTACCTGTCTGTCTCTCTGTGTGTCTCTACCTGTCTGTCTCTACCTGTCTGTCTCTACCTGTCTGTCTCTCTACCTGTCTGTCTCTACCTGTCTGTCTCTCTGTGTGTCTCTACCTGTCTGTCTCTACCTGTCTGTCTCTCTACCTGTCTGTCTCTACCTGTCTGTCTCTACCTGTCTGTCTCTCTGTGTGTCTCTACCTGTCTGTCTCTCCTGTCTGTCTCTACCTGTCTCTCTCTCTGTCTCCACCTGTCTGTCTCTCCTGTCTGTCTCCCTGTCTGTCTCTACCTGTCTCTCTCTCTGTCTCTACCTGTCTGTCTCTCCTGTCTCTCTCTACCTGTCTGTCTCTCCTGTCTCTCTCTACCTGTCTGTCTCTCCTGTCTGTCTGTCTGTCTCTACCTGTCTGTCTCTACCTGTCTGTCTCTACCTGTCTGTCTCTCTGTGTGTCTCTACCTGTCTGTCTCTACCTGTCTGTCTCTACCTGTCTGTCTCTCTGTCTGTCTCTACCTGTCTGTCTCTCTACCTGTCTGTCTCTCTACCTGTCTGTCTCTACCTGTCTGTCTGTCTCTACCTGTCTGTCTCTCTGTCTGTCTGTCTGTCTCTACCTGTCTGTCTCTCTGTGTGTCTCTACCTGTCTGTCTCTACCTGTCTGTCTCTCTACCTGTCTGTCTCTACCTGTCTGTCTCTACCTGTCTGTCTCTCTACCTGTCTGTCTCTCTACCTGTCTGTCTCTCTACCTGTCTGTCTCTACCTGTCTGTCTCTCACCTGTCTGTCTCTCTACCTGTCTGTCTCTACCTGTCTCTCTACCTGTCTGTCTCTCTGTCTGTCTCTACCTGTCTGTCTCTACCTGTCTGTCTCTCTACCTGTCTGTCTGTCTCTACCTGTCTGTCTCTACCTGTCTGTCTCTACCTGTCTGTCTCTACCTGTCTGTCTCTCTACCTGTCTGTCTGTCTCTCTACCTGTCTGTCTGTCTGTCTCTACCTGTCTGTCTCTCTACCTGTCTGTCTCTCTACCTGTCTGTCTGTCTCTCTACCTGTCTGTCTGTCTGTCTCACCTGTCTGTCTCTACCTGTCTGTCTCTACCTGTTTGTCTCTCTCTCTGTCTGTCTCTCTACCTGTCTGTCTCTACCTGTCTGTCTCTACCTGTCTGTCTCTCCACCTGTCTGTCTGTCTCTCTACCTGTCTGTCTCTACCTGTCTGTCTCTACCTGTCTGTCTGTCTCTACCTGTCTGTCTCTCACCTGTCTGTCTCTACCTGTCTGTCTCTACCTGTCTGTCTCTACCTGTCTGTCTCTACCTGTCTGTCTCTCTGTCTGTCTGTCTCTCTACCTGTCTGTCTCTACCTGTCTGTCTCTACCTGTCTGTCTCTCTACCTGTCTGTCTCTACCTGTCTGTCTCTACCTGTCTGTCTCTACCTGTCTGTCTCTCTACCTGTCTGTCTCTACCTGTCTGTCTCTACCTGTCTGTCTGTCTCTCTACCTGTCTGTCTCTACCTGTCTGTCTCTACCTGTCTGTCTCTACCTGTCTGTCTCTCTACCTGTCTGTCTCTACCTGTCTGTCTCTACCTGTCTGTCTGTCTCTACCTGTCTGTCTCTCACCTGTCTGTCTCTACCTGTCTGTCTGTCTCTACCTGTCTGTCTGTCTCTGTCTGTCTCTACCTGTCTGTCTCTACCTGTCTGTCTGTCTCTCTACCTGTCTGTCTCTCTACCTGTCTGTCTCTACCTGTCTGTCTCTCTACCTGTCTGTCTCTACCTGTCTGTCTCTACCTGTCTGTCTCTACCTGTCTGTCTCTCTACCTGTCTGTCTCTACCTGTCTGTCTCTACCTGTCTGTCTCTCTGTCTGTCTGTCTGTCTCTCTACCTGTCTGTCTCTACCTGTCTGTCTCTCTACCTGTCTGTCTCTACCTGTCTGTCTCTACCTGTCTGTCTCTACCTGTCTGTCTCTCTACCTGTCTGTCTCTACCTGTCTGTCTCTACCTGTCTGTCTCTACCTGTCTGTCTCTCTACCTGTCTGTCTCTCTACCTGTCTGTCTCTACCTGTCTGTCTCTACCTGTCTGTCTCTACCTGTCTGTCTCTCTACCTGTCTGTCTCTACCTGTCTGTCTCTCTACCTGTCTGTCTCTACCTGTCTGTCTCTCTGTCTGTCTCTACCTGTCTGTCTCTACCTGTCTGTCTCTCTACCTGTCTGTCTCTACCTGTCTGTCTCTACCTGTCTCTCTACCTGTCTCTCTACCTGTCTGTCTCTCCCTGTCTGTCTCTACCTGTCTGTCTCTCTACCTGTCTGTCTCTACCTGTCTGTCTCTCTACCTGTCTGTCTCTACCTGTCTGTCTCTCTACCTGTCTGTCTCTACCTGTCTGTCTCTACCTGTCTGTCTCTACCTGTCTGTCTCTCCACCTGTCTGTCTCTCTACCTGTCTGTCTCTACCTGTCTGTCTCTCCACCTGTCTGTCTCTCTACCTGTCTGTCTCTCTACCTGTCTGTCTCTACCTGTCTGTCTCTCTACCTGTCTGTCTCTACCTGTCTGTCTCTACCTGTCTGTCTCTCTACCTGTCTGTCTCTACCTGTCAATCTCTACCTGTCTGTCTCTACCTGTCTGTCTCTCCACCTGTCTGTCTCTACCTGTCTGTCTCTCTACCTGTCTGTCTCTACCTGTCTGTCTCTCCACCTGTCTGTCTCTCTACCTGTCTGTCTCTCTACCTGTCTGTCTCTACCTGTCTGTCTCTACCTGTCAATCTCTACCTGTCTGTCTCTACCTGTCTGTCTGTCTGTCTGTCTGTCTGTCTCTCTACCTGTCTGTCTCTCTACCTGTCTGTCTCTCTACCTGTCTGTCTGTCTGTCTGTCTCTACCTGTCTGTCTGTCTGTCTGTCTGTCTGTCTCTCTGTCTGTCTCTACCTGTCTGTCTCTCTACCTGTCTGTCTCTACCTGTCTGTCTCTCTACCTGTCTGTCTCTCTACCTGTCTGTCTCTACCTGTCTGTCTCTCTGTGTGTCTCAGGTGTGCTGTGACCAGGTGTGTGTCCACGCCCTCGGCCTCAGCAGGTGTGTGTTTGTTGTGATGCGAGCGCTGGCGTTGCTATGGGAGACCCACATCAGCAGGTTGGCGAGAGGAGAGGCGGAGCTGCAGCAGCAGCTGGACGCGCTGCGCCGCTCGCAGGACGGACACGTCCAGGTGCGTCCGTCGCTCCGTCCTCGACCTTCAGTAACGATGAAGTGACGTGACCTTCTCCCATGATGCTTTGCTGCCGCCCCTCAGAGGAAGAAGCTGCGTCTGGACGACCTGCTGGCCGCGCTGCGCCAGGAGAGCAGTGATGTCACCATGACGACCAGTCTGGACCGGACCGTCCTCTACCTGCACGACCTCACGCACAGGTGAGGCTGCAGCGCCATGGCAACGCTGCCGATGCTGCTGCTTGTTGGGAATTCCTGCGGGATGGGAGTCAAAATTTTATTCTGTGATTGTGCTGGGAGCGGGAACGTTGGGGGGAACGTCAGCGGGAACGTCAGTGGGAACGTCAGCGGGAACGTCAGCGGGAACGTCGGGGGGAACGTCAGCGGGAACGTCAGTGGGAACGTCAGCGGGAACGTCAGCGGGAACGTCAGTAGGAACGTCAGCGGGAACGTCAGCGGGAACGTCAGCGGGAACGTCGGGGGGAATGTCAGCGGGAACGTCAGCAGGAACGTCAGCGGGAACGTCAGCGGGAACGTCAGTGGGAACGTCGGGGGGAACGTCAGCGGGAACGTCAGCGGGAACGTCAGTAGCCTGCCCAGAACTCTCTGTGGGAACTCTCCAGCCTCGGGAACTGGCGCCGCGGGAACGCAGCGGGAACGTGCGGAACTTCCAGCGTAGACACGTTTAGCGACGCCATAGCGACGCGTGTTCGGTGGGAGGGACATCCGACCTGCTTCAGTGGGATTTTTTCTCTGGGAAAATCACTCTATGGTGGCGCCAGGGACTGACAGGTGGAACGTCAGTGTGGTGTGTCAGTGTGTGTGCCCAGAAGGTGTGTGTGTGTGTCTGTCCGTGTGTCCTTCTCTTCAGCCTCTCTGTGAGTGTGGCGCCGTGTGTGTGTGTGCAGCGTCTTCTGTGTGTGTTGTTCCAGCGTGTGTGTCTCTGTGTGTGTGTTTGTGTCTCTGTGTGTCTCTGTCTCTGTGTGTGTGTGTGTGTGTGTCTGACCTGCTTGTGTGTGGTGTTTTTCTCTGGGAGTGGGAAAATCACTCTATGGTGGTGCCAGGGACTGACAGGTGTGTGTGTGTGTGTGTCTGTGTGTGTCTGTGTGTGTGTGTGTGTGTCTCTGTGTGTGTGTGTGTGTGTGTGTGTCTGTGTGTGTGTGTCTGTGTGTCTCTGTGTGTCTGTGTGTGTGTGTGTGTGTCTCTCTCTGTGTGTGTCTGTGTGTGTCTGTGTGTCTCTGTGTGTGTGTCTGTGTGTGTGCGTGCAGCCTGTCTCAGTGTGTCTCCCAACAGGCCGCGGTGCTGGAGCGTCTTCCCTCCGTCTCATTGGACGAGCTCGTCTCCTACAGCCGCGGCCTCGCCTCCTTCTACCGGCTCGACCACGCCTACGCGCCGGTAACCATGGAGACCGGACCCGCTGCTACATCACCTACCGACGCCTCGGCAACGCCGCGTTTCCCTCCTCGGTCTGACTGCGTTGCCATGGAGACCAGTGTGGAGGCTGGGAAACCCACAGAGAATCGTCCAATCAGCCGTCAGAAGGAAGCTGTCCCCGCCGCCGCCGCCGAGGACGGCGCCGAGGACGCGCTGACGGAGGTGAGGAGCTGGTTGTCCCCATGGAAACAGAATGATGCCCACGGAGACGTCTGATTGGCCCAGATGACTCAGTGTGTGTGTGTGTGTGTGTGTGTGTGTGTGTGTGTGTGTGTGTAGGCGGCGTCCTGTCTGCTGGAGCTCTATGACATCACCAGCTCCGTCAGGTTTGAGACGTCGGGGGGCGTGGCCTACAGTGGCCCCGCCTTCAGAAGCCCCGCCCCCCCCGCCGCCCCCGCCCTGCTGCCGCCACACACACGGCTCAGCCTGTTCCCCACGGAGCTGCTCACACACACACTCACCAGGTACACACACACACACACACACACACACTCACCAGGTACACACACACACACACACACACACACACACACACACACACACACACACACACACACACACACTGTGGCGGTACGGTCGTGTCATGTTACGTGTCACCGCGTGCCTCCATAAAGAACACAGTGAGTGATGAAGTGCAGCATGTTGATGACATCATCACCAGGTGTTTTCTACGTTCCACCGACAGACAGGATCTACGATATGAGAACACGATCGTTTCCCTTTACGTTTTAAAGGACAGTTTGTCGTCCAACCAAATGCCCAGATATTTATAACTTGAAACTCTGGTTGTTGTTACGCTGTGTCAGGTCCAAGGACAGAGCCGTCCTGTGAATAACATGTATTTGGTTTTGTTTGGGGTTAAGTGTTAATTTGAGGTTGATTAGAGAAATCAGCCCGTAGTCTTTCTAGAGCTCGTTCAGCAGTCGGAGCAACAGAATAAATGACTGCGTCATCAGCATACAGGTGAATACAGGTGGATACAGGTGAATACAGGTGGATACAGGTGGATACAGGTGAATACAGGTGGATACAGGTGAATACAGGTGAATACAGGTGGATACAGGTGGATACAGGTGAATACAGGTGAATACAGGTGAATACAGGTGAACAGGTGAACAGGTGAATACAGGTGAACACAGGTGAATACAGGTGAATACAGGTGAACAGGTGAATACAGGTGAATACAGGTGAACAGGTGAATACAGGTGAATACAGGTGAACAGGTGAATACAGGTGAATACAGGTGAATACAGGTGAGAACAGGTGAATACAGGTGAATACAGGTGAACAGGTGAATACAGGTGAATACAGGTGAATACAGGTGAATACAGGTGAATACAGGTGAACAGGTGAATACAGGTGAATACAGGTGAATACAGGTGAATACAGGTGAACAGGTGAATACAGGTGAATACAGGTGAATACAGGTGAATACAGGTGAATACAGGTGTATACAGGTGTATACAGGTGAATACAGGTGAATACAGGTGAATACAGGTGAATACAGGTGAATACAGGTGAACAGGTGAATACAGGTGAATACAGGTGAACAGGTGAATACAGGTGAACAGGTGAATACAGGTGAACAGGTGAATACAGGTGAACAGGTGAATACAGGTGAATACAGGTGAACACAGGTGAATACAGGTGAATACAGGTGAACACAGGTGAATACAGGTGAATACAGGTGAATACAGGTGAACAGGTGAATACAGGTGAATACAGGTGAACACAGGTGAATACAGGTGAATACAGGTGAACACAGGTGAATACAGGTGAATACAGGTGAATACAGGTGAACAGGTGAACACAGGTGAATACAGGTGAACAGGTGAACACAGGTGAATACAGGTGAATACAGGTGAACACAGGTGAATACAGGTGAATACAGGTGGATACAGGTGAATACAGGTGAATACAGGTGAATACAGGTGAATACAGGTGAATACAGGTGGATACAGGTGAATACAGGTGAATACAGGTGGATACAGGTGGATACAGGTGAATACAGGTGAATACAGGTGAATACAGGTGAATACAGGTGAATACAGGTGAATACAGGTGGATACAGGTGAATACAGGTGAATACAGGTGGATACAGGTGGATACAGGTGAATACAGGTGAATACAGGTGGATACAGGTGGATACAGGTGGATACAGGTGGATACAGGTGAATACAGGTGAATACAGGTGAATACAGGTGAATACAGGTGAATACAGGTGAATACAGGTGGATACAGGTGAATACAGGTGAATACAGGTGAATACAGGTGAATACAGGTGAATACAGGTGAATACAGGTGAATACAGGTGAATACAGGTGAATAGAGCTTCTAGCGATGTTCATATAAAGGGTGAATGAAATGGATCCTGGAGGAACCCCTTTATTGACAGCCTGAAAACAGTCGGTTCAATCGTTATTAAACCAACTACTGTTTTCACTTAAAGCAGAGAGAGTTCTACGGAGCAGCTCAGACCTGCTGTTGTCTTTACTTTGACTGTGAGCAGATCTACAGCCGTCTGTTAGAGACTGAGAGGGATTTAAAATGTTACAAGTAGACTAAAATATTGTTAACTGATTATTCACTGATCGTTCTGACCATGGTGTGTGTGTGTGTGTGTGTGTGTGTGCGCAGGACTCGGACCCTGGTCCTGGATCACCTGCAGCAACATTTCCACGCCGTCCTCAGCTCTGCAGTTGCCACGGTGACGGACAGGAAGAAGGCGGTTTCTCTGGAGCAGGAAGTTCATCTGCAGCAGCTCAACACGGAATACGTCCACACACACGTCTGTCAGCCACGCCGCGGTAACGCACACACACACACACACGTCTGTCAGCCACGCCGCGGTAACGCACACACACACACACACGTCTGTCAGCCACGCCGCGGTAACGCACACACACACACACACGTCTGTCAGCCACGCCGCGGTAACGCACACACACACGTCTGTCAGCCACGCCGCGGTAACGCACACACACACACACACACACACACACACACGTCTGTAAGCCACGCCGCGGTAACGCATGCACACACACACACACGTCTGTCAGCCACGCCGCGGTAACGCACGCACACACACACACTGTGTATCCCTCGGCTCACAGCAAACTCCTCCAGGGTTTCTTTGTCTTGCTCCCTCAGGAAAGCATACATCTCTGCAAGGACAGGCTTTGCACCAATGAAGTTGGTACCAGGATCTGACCAAACTCTCAGTGGATGGCCACGGAGGGCAGTGAATCTCTGGTAAGCAAGCAAGAAGCTCTCTGTTGATAGTGCATTTACCAGCTCTGCATGGATGGCTCTGCTTGACATGCAACAAAACACCACACCCCATACCTTCATGGATACTCTTTTCTTGATGTCATCCCTCACTTGGTAGGGTCCGAATAAGTCGACAGCAGTGAATGCAAACGGTGCGGAGGGTCTTGACCTTTCTTCAGGTAGGTCACCCATTACCTGTTGGCAGGTCTTGGCTCTTGCTTTCTTGCAGACGATGCAGTCGTTAACCACTTTCTGGGCTATTCTCCTCCCTCTGACGACCCAAGCCTTCCGCCTCATCTTTAATAAGGTCCCCGCTACTCCATCATGCCCTTCACTGTGAGCTTCACGGGCCAGAAGGGTTGCAATCCAAGCGTCGAAGGGAAGGAGGGGAACAGCTCTGACATCCTTCCTGAAGTATTGGACCCTGCCACCACACACAAGTAGTCCACTTGCCGCGTCCTTGTAGACAACGAGTCTGTCCGTCGTGGTGCTTGGGAAAGCCACATGTGCTTGGGATGCAAGGCAGAGATCTCTGAAAGCATCTTGTCTTTCTTTGGCCGTGACCATACCTGATCCACACACTGCCTCCCACTTTGAACCATCTGGAGGTTTGGTCCGCCGGAACTTCTTTGCAGCTCTCCAGATCCATGCCACTGTTTTGACCAGCTTTGTAAGGTTACTGAAGCGCTTTACATCAATAAGCATCTGGCCTGCAGGGGGCCTGCTTACCATCCTTTGGACTGCATGCTGTTCTGGGTCCTTTTCTAGAGAGTGCCTGCTGAGAACTGCAACAAACGACTTTTTCTGAATCTTTTCAATGTTTTCTCTTGCTGCAGCAGCAACGTCCCGGGCGGATTTCTTTGGCCACTCAGTTTCTGGCAAGCTTAAGAACTCCGGGCCCGCTTGCCATTCTGAGTCCTCAGCCAAGTCTTTCGGGCCAGCTCCTCTCGTTATGAGGTCTGCAACATTCAGTGGTCCTGGAATCCACCACCAGTCCTGGATGTTTGTGCTGTTCTGGACCTCCCCGACCCGGTTAGCAAAGAAGGTCTGGTAACCATAGCTTTCTCTCTGTATTGCTCCTAGGACGGTTTGGCTGTCAACCAGATGATACCACCTTTCCACCTGGATTCTGCAGTGTCTTCCAAAGTAAGTCTTTAGACGGGCAGCAAACACGGCTCCGCACATCTCAGCCTTCACGGCATCTCCTCTCTGGTCAAGAGGGGTCAGTTTGGCCTTGGATTCAACCAGCCTCACCGTTGTGCCATGGCTACAACTCCAACGCAGGTATAACACAGCGCCATAAGCATGCTCACTGCCATCAGAGAAGGTGATGCCACAAGGTTTGCTGATGGGATCCAGTGGTGTTAGGGCCCTGGTGAACCTTATCTTGCCTAGCTCAGCATACTCCTCCAGAAGCTTGATAGCATCCTCCCGGAGCTTGTCTGACAAGGCAGTGTCCCAGGTGTCTTTTTCCGAACAGTACTTGACCTTGGCTTCTTGAAAGGCTCTCCGGACGAGGATAGTCCCTTTCTGCTTTGCTGGGGCCACCAGACCCAGAGGATCATACAGCCCTGCGACTTGGCTTAACAGCTCTCTTCTGGTGAGTGGGTTTGGAGTCTCCAAACGCACCTCTTCTTTGAGAAGGTTCTGGCCAAGCCTCAGTTTTTTCTTCTTTTTGAGAAGTTCACACCAACCATGACGTGGAGCTTGTCATCGTCGAGTGTGTACCCAAGGCCGAGGGCTTTGTTGTCGTCTTCGCTGAGCTGATTTGGCAGAACTATTGTTTTGGGGACGATCTTCTCTTGCTTGGGCGCCCTCCCACTCTGATCGGAGTAGACCCATGGCTTCATGTAAAATCCCCCCGCAGCTAAGATCCGTTCAATGTTGGCCGTGATAGATTTCAACTGGTTCAAGTCATCATGTGAGGTGAGGATGTCGTCAACATAGGCATCTTGATGCAGCACACGCCTTTCCTCCTTGAGGTGACTGAACTGGGGTAAGTTGGCGGTCTCACGCATGGCCAGTTGAGCAATACATCCAGCAGGTTTGTCTCCAATATTGACTCTTGTTATGGCATAATCCTCTATTTGGTCCTCCTCAGAGTCCCGCCAAAGGAACCTGTGCAGATGTACCTCCTCATTCTCCAGCCAGACAGAGTTATACATTTTCCTTATGTCCCCAAGTGCAGCAAAGACACCTGCACGAAACCTCAGCAGGACAGCACGGATCGGGTTGAGGACATCTGGACCTTTAATGAGGAGGTCGTTCAGGCTCACACCTCTGCATTTCTGACTGCTGTTCCAGACGAGTCTCACTGGGGTAGAAACAGAATGGGGATTTGGGGCGATGAGATGACTGATATACCATACAGACCCGGTCCAGTCCTTCAGCACTTCCTTGGACAGTTTCACTGCGGCTGTACGCTGGACCATATCATGAACTTGGGCGGCATAAGCAGCTTTCCACTCTGGCTCCCTTGCCAATTGTTTCTCCGTCCTGAGGAATGTTGCCTCAACAGCTCTCCTGTTGTTAGGTAAGGATGTTGGGTCCTCCGCCCAGGGATATTTGGCGTGCCAATGTGGTGTCTTGCAGTGGTCATCAACAGTCACATATCTCAAGCCATTTCTCACCATTTCAAGTTCCTTTTCCTCAGCAAGCGACATCTCTTTTCCGCCAGGCTGGCAGTTTCCGCAGCGGCAACCGCCACACTTGGGCTCACAAGCAGCTCCTATGCTCTCCCACCTCCACCATTTCAGGAACTCCCTGCTGGCAGCTGCGGTGTCGGCCCGGATGAGGGGAGTCTTGCAGGTAAGTTCTTTGTATTTCACAGCTGCCGTTCGCATCGAGCGAGCAAAGTGGGTTTTGGAGGTGTGAGCTGTCACAGTGGCTTCTTCGAAGAGGTCAGGGTGGGTGCCCCCAACGGTCTTCCCAAGTGGGCCGTCCCAAAGGACCAGATTTCCAACAGAGCAGACTTTTTGAGGCACCAATTGCCCCTCCTTATGACTTATAAGAAGCTGTACCTCTTTGGGTCTCTTTAGGTCGTGGAGCGGAACATCTGGAAAGATTTTATGCAGCTTCTCCGCTGTTACGTGCCTGTGAATCTCGGCGATGCTGTCCAGTCCATAACACACCAGCTGGTGCGCCTTGAGGGTGCCTTTGGGAGTGTTCACTCGGATCTTTAACAGGTATCTCTTGGTTCTCACCGATACTTTCATCCCACCAACTCCGTGGACCACTAGGGTGACTTCTTCACTCCGAAGGTTCAGCTTATCCGCAGCTTCGTGCGTGATATAGTTCGTGTCAGAGGCCAGATCAATCAGGGTTCCGATCTTTTGCCCAGCATTAGCAGTAATGTCAAGAAGCATCATTATGACAGGATGCTCCTGCAGTCCATACTCCACAAGTAATCCATGCTCACTTACTGCAGAGTTGCACGACCTTGCCACAGCATTGCAGAAGGCATCTCGACACTGCCGGGCCAGTTCTGGTGACAGCTTGGAGAGGAACTCTTCCTGGGCCTCTGTGTATCTCCGGCTCCTGCCTCCATCTCCCCCTGCGCCGGGTTTAGGTGGTCTTTGGGGTGGCCGGTTCTTGGTCTCAGCTAAAGGGCAGAGGTAGTAATGGTGCTGGTCTTTGCATTCTGTGTTCCGACACAGGAAAGAGGGTTTGCAGTAACCATCCTCACCGTGGACCTCCAGGCACCGACCGCAGGCTCCAAGCTGCATCACTGCATTTCTCCTCTCTGAAGGTCTTAAGTTGGTCTTGAACTTCCTGCAGAAATACAGTTTTGTCCTGTGCTTGGTGTCACCACAGATGATGCAGGCTGCTGGTTCACTACTGGCCTTGGCAGTCCGTGTCCTGGCGTGCCTCTGCTGAAACCTGGTCTCCTTTTTTCCGGGCTCTTCCTCTTTAAGTTGATCCAGCTGTTCATATATTGCCTCTTGTGCCCTCAGGAATGCAAGGAGCCTGTTGAAGCGGTTCTGGTACTGGGCCACTTTTCCTTCATCTGCAGCATAAACCAGCCACTCCTTCCTCAACGATTCTGGGAGCTTACCCTCGATCGACTTTGTGACCAGTGGATTTCTTACAGCGTCCACGTTTCCCAGCTCATTCAGGTCGTACAGGGCCTTTTCGACAGATTGGATAAGTTCCACTATTCTCCTGGGCTGGTGCTCTCTGACAGGCGGAATGCCCTGCAGCTCTTCCACAATTTCCAGTGCGATGGCAGCTCGGTTCCCATAGCGGTTCTCCAATACACGTAATATTTCACCAGCTGTGCTATATGTGGGGAGACGTAGCTCTCGGGTCACTTTGTCGTCCAGGCTGTCCAGCAGTTGGAACTTTCTCACCTCCTGTGAGCCAGTTGGCTCTCCTTGTTTCTGCAACGCGTCCCATTCTCTCCTCCACTGATAGAAATCACGCTTGTTTCCGGTGAACCTGGGGAGTGCAGTGGGTTTCAACCTGATAGCTGGCGTTGGTATTGGTGCTGAGGCTGCTCCAGTGACTCCTTTCGTCTCGATCAGTGCAGCTTTTCCAGTGATTAACTTTGGTAGGGTGATCTCCACCTCCCTCAGTCGGCAGCTAAAGTCCTCCCGTTCAGCAGATGGGGCCCATTGGCTCCACTTCAGGTGGGCTTCCTTCGCTGTCTTGACCAGTGACTCCAGATGCTGCAACATGAACTCATACGCCTCCACACTCGTACTTGGCTTGATAGAGGAGACATGTAAACACTCGGCTTCCACCACTTGCAGTGCCAGGGAAAGTTCAGCTTCTCCAAACTTGGTCCAGAGGGCGTCTTTTACCAGGCTTTTGACCTGCATCGTCCTCTGCTCACACTCCCGCTCTGTCTTCTCTATGTCAGCCCTTTGCTGCTCGCTTATCCCAGGCACGCCCTCTGTCTCCGCCTCCAGCTCTGCCTCGCACGCTGCAATGTAAGCTGCTTCAACTTCATCATTAGCGTCCAGGACCTTTGAGCTCTCTGTCGTGAGTCTCTTGAAGCTTTCCTTCAGCTCATCTGCGGACATCTCTGTATGAGTCCTGCTAACACTGTTAGCCAGCCGGGTGAAGAGCCTCTTCGCAGTCGTCCTCTCCATCTTCAACTCCTCTAGTGACTTTGCGGCGGCCATTTTGGGTAGCTTGCTTCTTGGAGTACTGCCCCTTTAATGTCCAGTCTCCACTGTGGGCGGTTTTTCACTGTCAAGTGTATTTTTTACAGGACAAGCTTCCCCACACTTGAAAAGGGGAGGGTCTCAAAGCTCCATGGAAACAGGACTTCACTCTGCTTTTAGTTTACTGCTTTTTATTTTCAGTTTTTTCAGGTTGCAGTTGTAACTCGCAGGTGAAAAACCTTCAACAAATCAAACAAAAGACAGAATTATATTCAAAAACAATTAACAGAAATTCACAGAGAAAGGAGAAAGAAAATTGATTTTAGCAGTAGTTTTCTAATTGACTATTTTAACTGCATCAGTTGTTTTAACTTAAACGTTTCTCATTTTTTATCAGGTTTTCTAACACATGATTTATACAGTGCATTCACAGGTCATGATTTTAGATGCATTTTAACTCAAAGACTTGCCAGCTGATCAATTAACCAAAGCTGTTTTAACACACCACATGATAATTTATTTTTTAACACAAAGAATATATTTTAGCTTAAATATTTTTACAGTGTGCAAAACGCAAATTATATATTTTAACTTAAATATTTTTACAGTATGCAAATCATGTTATTCGGCCCACACGGCATGAATTACTTAACACTTAACATCTCTTACACAAATAGTAAACAATGACCGGCAAGTAGATACATTAAATCACTTTACCGGCAGTCCTTTCAGAGCTTCCCCGAGTCCTTTCTCTTGCCTGGTGTAAAACCCGTCCTCTCTCTGGCAGTGGATGTTCCAAAAGCCGCGCTCCGCTGCTCAGGTAATTATCGCTGATTTGCCTCACCTGCGGGCCGACTCACCGCCGGCGTGCGTGCGCGCACCCAGCTGTGTGGCGCATAGTGAGGCCGGGCGCTCGCCCACGACTCTCACTCGCCGCAACACACACACACACACACACGTCTGTCAGCCACGCTGCGGTAACGCACGCACACACACACACACACACACACGTCTGTCAGCCACGCTGCGGTAACGCACGCACACACACACACACACACACACGTCTGTCAGCCACGCTGCGGTAACGCACGCACACACACACACACACACACGTCTGTCAGCCACGCTGCGGTAACGCACACACACACACACACACACACACGTCTGTCAGCCACGCCGCGGTAACGCACGCGCACACACACACACACACACACACACGTCTGTCAGCCACGCTGCGGTAACGCACGCACACACACACACACACACACACACACACGTCTGTCAGCCACGCTGCGGTAACGCACACACACACACACACACACACACACACGTCTGTCAGCCACGCTGCGGTAACGCACACACACACACACACACACACACACGTCTGTCAGCCACGCTGCGGTAACGCACACACACACACACACACACACACACGTCTGTCAGCCACGCTGCGGTAACGCACACACACACACACACACACACACACGTCTGTCAGCCACACCGCGGTAACGCACACGCACACGCTCTGGTGTAACGTGGTGTCATGACGACAGCGGCGCCGTGTGGCTCAGTGGGTTGAGTACCGTCCCCAGATCGAACCCCTTTGCTGCCTCACTAACTACTTAGTGCCCCCCCCCCCGCGTCCACAGGGAATCGAACCTGTTGGACAGTGATGTGTTGCTGTGTGTTGTAGCGGAGCTGCAGCGCCACCTGCAGGCCGTGCAGCAGCACGGGGAGCAGGGAATCGAACCTGTAGGACAGTGACGTGTTGCTGTGTGTTGTAGCGGAGCTGCAGCGCCACCTGCAGGCCGTGCAGCAGCACGGGGAGCAGGGAATCGAACCTGTTGGACAGTGATGTGTTGTGTGTGTTGTAGCGGAGCTGCAGCGCCACCTGCAGGCCGTGCAGCAGCACGGGGAGCAGGTGCAGCAGGTGTTGCAGCGCTGCAGGACGCAGCTCAGTGACCTCATCGCCGCCATCAGCAGCAGGAACCAGGACTTCACCGCCGCGCTGGCCGTCACCGAGGAGACGCTCAGGACGCCCCCAGCAGCCACAGGTAGGAGCCCCCCCCCCCTCTACCCCCTCTGACCCCTCTACCCCCCCTCTACCCCCCTCTGACCCCCCCTCTCACCCCCTCTGACCCCCCTCTACCCCACTCTGACCCCCCTCTACCCCCTCTACCCCACTCTGACCCCCTCTACCCCCTCTACCCCACTCTGACCCCCCTCTGACCCCTCTACCCCCTCTGTCCCCCCCTCTCACCCCCTCTGACCCCCCCTCTACCCCCTCTACCCCCCTCTGACCCCCCCTCTGACCCCCCTCTGACCCCCCCTCTACCCCCTCTACCCCCCTCTGACCCCCCTCCACCCCCTCTACCCCCCTCTACCCCCTCTACCCCACTCTGACCCCCCCTCTGACCCCCCTCTGACCCCCCCTCCACCCCCTCTACCCCACTCTGACCCCCCCTCTACCCCCCTCTCACCCCTCTACCCCCCTCTGACCCCCCCTCTACCCCCTCTGACCCCCCCCCACCCCCTCTCACCCCTCTACCCCCCTCTGACCCCTCTACCCCCCTCTGACCCCCCCTGACCCCCCCTCTACCCCCCTCTGACCCCTCTGACCCCTCTGACCCCTCTACCCCTCTCTGACCCCTCTACCCCCTCTCACCCCTCTACCCCCCCTCTGACCCCTCTACCCCTCTCTGACCCCCCCTCTACCCCCCTCTCACCCCTCTACCCCCCTCTCACCCCTCTACCCCCCTCTCACCCCTCTACCCCCCTCTGACCCCTCTACCCCCCTCTGACCCCCCCTGACCCCCCCTCTACCCCCCTCTGACCCCTCTACCCCCCTCTCACCCCTCTACCCCCCTCTCACCCCTCTACCCCTCTCTGACCCCCCCTCTACCCCCCTCTCACCCCCTCTACCCCTCTCACCCCTCTACCCCCCTCTCACCCCTCTACCCCCCTCTGACCCCTCTACCCCCCTCTCACCCCTCTACCCCTCTCTGACCCCTCTACCCCCTCTGACCCCTCTACCCCTCTCTGACCCCCCCTCTACCCCCCTCTCACCCCCCTCTCCCCCCTCTGACCCCTCTACCCCCCCCTCTGGCCCCTCTCACCCCCCTCTACCCCCCCTCTGACCCCCTCTACCCCCCCTCCCCCCCTCTGACCCCCCTCTGACCCCCCCCTCTACCCCTCTCTGACCCCCCCTCTACCCCCCTCTACCCCCCTCTCCCCCCCCCCCAGGCTGCAGGCGGTGAGCGTGGACCTGCAGCAGCAGCTGGACCAGCTCATCAGACTGAACCAGAGCAACGAGAGCAGCTTCAGACACACGTTACAGCTGCACATGGACGGACTGAGGAGCAGCACGGCCCAGCTGCTGTCCTCCTTCAGGTAACTAGTTACAGTTACTAGTTACTCTACCAGAGAAGTAACTGAGACGGCCCAGCTGCTGTCCTCCTTCAGGTAACTAGTTCCAGTTACTAGTTACTCTACCAGAGAAGTAACTGAGACGGCCCAGCTGCTGTCCTCCTTCAGGTAACTAGTTACAGTTACTAGTTACTCTACCAGAGAAGTCACTGAGACGGCCCAGCTGCTGTCCTCCTTCAGGTAACTAGTTACAGTTACTAGTTACTCTACCAGAGAGTAACTGAGACGGCCCAGCTGCTGTCCTCCTTCAGGTAACTAGTTACAGTTACTAGTTACTCTACCAGAGAAGTAACTGAGACGGCCCAGCTGCTGTCCTCCTTCAGGTAACTAGTTACAGTTACTAGTTACTCTACCAGAGAGTAACTGAGACGGCCCAGCTGCTGTCCTCCTTCAGGTAACTAGTTACAGTTACTAGTTACTCTACCAGAGAAGTAACTGAGACGGCCCAGCTGCTGTCCTCCTTCAGGTAACTAGTTACAGTTACTAGTTACTCTACCAGAGAAGTAACTGAGACGGCCCAGCTGCTGTCCTCCTTCAGGTAACTAGTTACAGTTACTAGTTACTCTACCAGAGAGTAACTGAGACGGCCCAGCTGCTGTCCTCCTTCAGGTAACTAGTTACAGTTACTAGTTACTCTACCAGAGAAGTAACTGAGACGGCCCAGCTGCTGTCCTCCTTCAGGTAACTAGTTACAGTTACTAGTTACTCTACCAGAGAAGTAACTGAGACGGCCCAGCTGCTGTCCTCCTTCAGGTAACTAGTTACAGTTACTAGTTACTCTACCAGAGAAGTAACTGAGACGGCCCAGCTGCTGTCCTCCTTCAGGTAACTAGTTACAGTTACTAGTTACTCTACCAGAGAAGTAACTGAGACGGCCCAGCTGCTGTCCTCCTTCAGGTAACTAGTTACAGTTACTAGTTACTCTACCAGAGAAGTAACTGAGACGGCCCAGCTGCTGTCCTCCTTCAGGTAACTAGTTACAGTTACTAGTTACTCTACCAGAGAAGTAACTGAGACGGCCCAGCTGCTGTCCTCCTTCAGGTAACTAGTTACAGTTACTAGTTACTCTACCAGAGAAGTAACTGCCCAGCTGCTGTCCTCCTTCAGGTAACTAGTTACAGTTACTAGTTACTCTACCAGAGAAGTAACTGAGACGGCCCAGCTGCTGTCCTCCTTCAGGTAACTAGTTACAGTTACTAGTTACTCTACCAGAGAAGTAACTGAGACGGCCCAGCTGCTGTCCTCCTTCAGGTAACTAGTTACAGTTACTAGTTACTCTACCAGAGAAGTAACTGAGACGGCCCAGCTGCTGTCCTCCTTCAGGTAACTAGTTACAGTTACTAGAATCATTACTGAATCATTAGTTTCTCTTTTTGTGTACCTTGTGGTAAAGTGAGAAACCAAAATGAGTAGGTAATGAGTACAGAATCATTACTGAATCATTAGTTACTCTTTTTGTGTACCTTATGGTAAAGTGAGAAACCAAAATGAGTAGGCAATGAGTACAGAATCATTACTGAATCATTAGTTACTCTTTTTGTGTACCTTATGGTAAAGTGAGAAACCTAAATGAGCAGGTAATGAGTACTGAATCATTAGTTTCTCTTTTTGTGTACCTTGTGGTAAAGTGAGAAACCAAAATGAGTAGGTAATGAGTACTGAATCATTAGTTACTCTTTTTGTGTACCTTGTGGTAAAGTGAGAAACCAAAATGAGTAGGTAATGAGTACTGAATCATTACTTAATCATTAGTTACTCTTTTTGTGTACCTTGTGGTAAAGTGAGAAACCAAAATGAGTAGGTAATGAGTACTGAATCATTACTGAATCATTAGTTACTCTTTTTGTGTACCTTGTGGTAAAGTGAGAAACCTAAATGAGTAGGTAATGAGTACTGAATCATTACTGAATCATTAGTTACTCTTTTTGTGTACCTTGTGGTAAAGTGAGAAACCTAAATGAGTAGGCAATGAGTACTAAATTCAGCGAGGGGGGGGGACCACTAGTTACTTCCTGTCATGCTGCTGCAGGCTGTTCAGCGAGGGGGGGGACCACGCCCCCCAGGAGGTGAAGCAGCTGAAGAGGAGGCTGACGGAGGAAACCAAACACATCAGTGAGACGGAGGACGCCATCTGCTCCCAGCTGGACCGCTTCCAGTCCAACAGCCTGAGACAGGTACGCTGTCCTCAGGACAGGGACAAACACAGTCTGACGGTGTGGACAGGTGTGGACAGGTGGACAGGTGAAGCATTGTGCTCCTCTGCAGGTGAAGGAGGAGTCTCTGAGGGTGGAGGAGAAGCTCTGCTCCCTGAGGTCAGAGGTCACGTTGATGGAGAAAATACAGAGTGAGATCAGCAGCTCACAGGTTCACATCAAGGCCCAGGTACCTGTCTGTCTCTACCTGTCTGTCTGTCTACCTGTCTGTCTCTCTACCTGTCTGTCTCTACCTGTCTGTCTCTACCTGTCTGTCTCTCTACCTGTCTGTCTGTCTGTCTCTATCTACCTGTCTCTCTACCTATCTGTCTCTACCTGTCTGTCTCTCTACCTGTCTCTCTACCTATCTGTCTCTACCTGTCTGTCTCTCTACCTGTCTCTCTACCTGTCTGTCTCTACCTGTCTGTCTCTCTACCTGTCTGTCTCTACCTATCTGTCTCTATCTGTCTGTCTCTCTACCTGTCTGTCTCTACCTGTCTGTCTCTGCCTGTCTCTCTACCTGTCTGTCTCTACCTGTCTGTCTCTGCCTGTCTCTCTACCTGTCTGTCTCTACCTGTCTGTCTCTGTCTGTCTCTCTACCTGTCTGTCTCTACCTGTCTGTCTCTCTACCTGTCTGTCTCTACCTGTCTGTCTCTCTACCTGTCTGTCTCTACCTGTCTGTCTCTGCCTGTCTCTCTACCTGTCTGTCTCTACCTGTCTGTCTCTGCCTGTCTCTCTACCTGTCTGTCTCTACCTGTCTGTCTCTACCTGTCTGTCTCTACCTGTCTGTCTCTGCCTGTCTCTCTACCTGTCTGTCTCTACCTGTCTGTCTCTACCTGTCTGTCTCTACCTGTCTGTCTCTGCCTGTCTGTCTCTATCTGTCTGTCTCTGTCTGTCTGTCTCTACCTGTCTGTCTCTACCTGTCTGTCTCTCTACCTGTCTGTCTCTATCTGTCTGTCTCTCTACCTGTCTGTCTCTATCTGTCTGTCTCTCTACCTGTCTGTCTCTGTCTGTCTGTCTCTACCTGTCTGTCTTTGTCTGTCTCTCTACCTGTCTGTCTCTACCTGTCTGTCTCTACCTGTCTGTCTCTCTGTCTGTCTCTACCTGTCTGTCTCTACCTGTCTGTCTCTACCTGTCTGTCTCTCTACCTGTCTGTCTCTGTCTGTCTGTCTCTACCTGTCTGTCTCTACCTGTCTGTCTCTACCTGTCTGTCTCTACCTGTCTGTCTCTACCTGTCTGTCTCTCTACCTGTCTGTCTCTACCTGTCTGTCTCTACCTGTCTGTCTCTACCTGTCTGTCTCTACCTGTCTGTCCTCAGGCAGCCTTCAGTAACCAGCAACAGACAGAGATCAACAGCAAGTTGGAGCAAGTTAGAAAGATGATGGAGAACACACAGGTACACACACACACACACACACACACACACACACACACACACACACACACACACAGGTAGACAGTAGGACTAACAGTGTGTAGTTCCAGGTGTGTCCAGACCAGGTGTGTCCAGACCAGGTGTGTCCAGACCAGGTGTGTCCAGACCAGGTGTGCCGTGTCCTGTCCTCAGTCAGTCTGGACCTGGAGCGACGCTGTCACTACCTGGACTTTCAGCTGGTGGGTCTCGTCCTGGTCTACTGAGACCTGGTCCACCTGGACTACCTGTCTAACCTGTACCCCCCCCCCCCCCAGGAGGACGACCTCACCAAGTCCAGCGAGCAGGTCCAGTCCAGTCCGCCTGCTGGTCTACTGGAGCGCAGCAGGACCGGTGTGGACCTGCTGGACGACCCTGTGGTCGGCATCATCAAGTCCCTCAGCAGGTACAGGTGGTGATGATGATGATGATGATGAAGATGATGATGAAGATTAAGATGAAGATGGTGTTCTTCCTCCTCCAGGTTCTCTTTGGTCCAGCAGAGTCCAGCAGAGACCAGAAGACCAGCTGGTAAACACCTGGACCGATCGAAGACCAGAACATTATTATTGACGATGATGATGATGATGATGATGATGATGATGATGATGATGTCATCTGCAGGTCAGAGTCCAGCGGTCCGACCTCCACTCAGATCTGCTGAGTCAGTCAGACCCATGAAGGGGGGCGGCAGGTCCATCAGGACCGACAAGAGGTTCCAGGTGTTTGGACCCAAACCAAAACCAGAACAGAGCACATGGTAAGTCCAGTCTGGTGGTCTGATGTGGTCTGATGTGGTCCCATGTGGTCCCATGTGGTCTGATGTGGTCCCATGTGGTCTGATGTGGTCTGATGTGGTCCCATGTGTTTCAGCTCCTTCAGCTCCTCAGTGAACTCGATTCTGTGGACGACCAACGACGTCCTGCTGCTCACTGCAGAGGTAACGACACTGTGTGTGTGAGACAGGTGACAGGTGTGAGACAGGTGTGAGACAGGTGTGAGACAGGTGTGAGACAGGTGTGAGACAGGTGACAGGTGTGAGACAGGTGTGAGACAGGTGACAGGTGTGAGACAGGTGTGAGACAGGTGACAGGTGTGAGACAGGTGACAGGTGTGAGACAGGTGTGAGACAGGTGACAGGTGTGAGACAGGTGACAGGTGTGAGACAGGTGACAGGTGTGAGACAGGTGTGAGACAGGTGTGAGACAGGTGACAGGTGTGAGACAGGTGTGAGACAGGTGACAGGTGTGAGACAGGTGTGAGACAGGTGACAGGTGTGAGACAGGTGTGAGACAGGTGACAGGTGTGAGACAGGTGACAGGTGTGAGACAGGTGTGAGACAGGTGTGAGACAGGTGACAGGTGACAGGTGTGAGACAGGTGACAGGTGTGAGACAGGTGTGAGACAGGTGTGAGACAGGTGTGAGACAGGTGACAGGTGTGAGACAGGTGTGAGACAGGTGTGAGACAGGTGACAGGTGTGAGACAGGTGTGAGACAGGTGTGAGACAGGTGTGAGACAGGTGACAGGTGTGAGACAGGTGACAGGTGTGAGACAGGTGTGAGACAGGTGACAGGTGTGAGACAGGTGACAGGTGTGAGACAGGTGTGAGACAGGTGACAGGTGTGAGACAGGTGTGAGACAGGTGTGAGACAGGTGTGAGACAGGTGTGAGACAGGTGACAGGTGTGAGACAGGTGTGAGACAGGTGTGAGACAGGTGACAGGTGTGAGACAGGTGACAGGTGTGAGACAGGTGTGAGACAGGTGTGAGACAGGTGAGACAGGTGTGAGACAGGTGACAGGTGTGAGACAGGTGTGAGACAGGTGTGAGACAGGTGACAGGTGTGAGACAGGTGTGAGACAGGTGTGAGACAGGTGACAGGTGTGAGACAGGTGTGAGACAGGTGTGAGACAGGTGACAGGTGTGAGACAGGTGACAGGTGTGAGACAGGTGTGAGACAGGTGACAGGTGTGAGACAGGTGTGAGACAGGTGACAGGTGTGAGACAGGTGACAGGTGTGAGACAGGTGACAGGTGTGAGACAGGTGACAGGTGTGAGACAGGTGTGAGACAGGTGTGAGACAGGTGACAGGTGTGAGACAGGTGACAGGTGTGAGACAGGTGTGAGACAGGTGACAGGTGTGAGACAGGTGTGAGACAGGTGTGAGACAGGTGACAGGTGTGAGACAGGTGTGAGACAGGTGTGAGACAGGTGTGAGACAGGTGTGAGACAGGTGTGAGACAGGTGTGAGACAGGTGACAGGTGTGAGACAGGTGTGAGACAGGTGTGAGACAGGTGACAGGTGTGAGACAGGTGACAGGTGTGAGACAGGTGTGAGACAGGTGTGAGACAGGTGTGAGACAGGTGACAGGTGTGAGACAGGTGACAGGTGTGAGACAGGTGTGAGACAGGTGACAGGTGTGAGACAGGTGTGAGACAGGTGTGAGACAAGTGTGAGACAGGTGTGAGACAGGTGACAAGTGTGAGACAGGTGTGAGACAGGTGACAGGTGTGAGACAGGTGTGAGACAGGTGACAGGTGTGAGACAGGTGACAGGTGTGAGACAGGTGACAGGTGTGAGACAGGTGTGAGACAGGTGTGAGACATGTGTGTCTCGTCCCTCAGGACTTCTACTGCAGCGAGCGCCACGGCCGGTTCCAGCTGCTTCCTGATTCTCTGGACCAATGGGCTGACAGCGTGCAGCAAAGGCTGCTGGGATACCAGGAGCAGGCGGCCAGCTTCCTGAGCAGCAGCAGAGAGGGTGAGACTCCGCCCACCTGCACATCCCGCTCCCATCGGGGTCGATCACGTGCTTTCAGACCCGGTCGGAATCGGACGTTCCATCCCGATCAGGACTCGGGACATGTCCGGGTTTTCCCTCCGCAGGGCGCATCATCACCCAAAGCAACGCCAGCGGCGTGCGTTCCGTGCAACATGCGTGTCCGGCCGTGGAGCAGCTCCATGGTGTCTGTCTGTCTGTCTGTCTGTCTGTCTGTCTGTCTGTCTGTCTGTCCTCCACCTGTCTGTCTGTCTGTCCTCCACCTGTCTGTCTGTCTGTCTGTCTGTCTGTCTGTCCTCCACCTGTCTGTCTGTCTGTCTGTCTGTCCTCCACCTGTCTGTCTGTCCTCCACCTGTCTGTCTGTCTGTCCTCCACCTGTCTGTCTGTCTGTCTGTCTGCCTGTCTGTCCTCCACCTGTCTGTCTGTCTGCCTGTCTGTCCTCCACCTGTCTGTCTGTCTGTCTGTCTGTCCTCCACCTGTCTGTCTGTCCTCCACCTGTCTGTCTGTCTGTCCTCCACCTGTCTGTCTGTCTGTCTGTCTGCCTGTCTGTCCTCCACCTGTCTGTCTGTCTGTCCTCCACCTGTCTGTCTGTCCTCCTGTCTGTCTGTCTGTCTGTCTGCCTGTCTGTCCTCCACCTGTCTGTCTGTCTGTCCTCCACCTGTCTGTCTGTCCTCCTGTCTGTCTGTCTGTCTGTCTGTCCTCCACCTGTCTGTCTGTCTGCCTGTCTGTCCTCCACCTGTCTGTCTGTCCTCCACCTGTCTGCCTGTCTGTCCTCCACCTGTCTGTCTGTCTGTCTGTCCTCCTGTCTGTCTGTCTGTCTGTCCTGCACCTGTCTGTCTCTCTGTCTGTCTGTCCTGCACCTGTCTGTCTCTCTGTCTTTCTGTCCTGCACCTGTCTGTCTGTCTGTCCTCCACCTGTCTGTCTGTCTGTCCTCCACCTGTCTGTCTCTCCCTCATTGACACCTGTCTGTCTCTCCGTCCCCTCAGAGCTGGCGAAGCAGCTGTCTGTCTTTGACGACCTGCTGCGTTCGTTACCGTCGGTGTTGATCAGTAACCATGGGCGACAGCAGGAGGCGGAGCTCCTGGCGGCGGTGGGCGGAGTCAGGAGGAGGATGGAGGAGACGATGACGGCCAGCGAGCAGGAGAGGGTGAGAACCTGAGGACACGAGGCGATGCTGTGGCTCCGCCCCCCTTCTGACTCCGCCCCTCTTCTGACTCCGCCCCTCTTCTGACCCCGCCCCTCTTCTGACTCCGCCCCTCTTCTGACTCCGCCCCCCTTCTGACTCCGCCCCCCTTCTGACTCCGCCCCTCTTCTGACTCCGCCCCCCTTCTGACTCCGCCCCTCTTCTGACCCCGCCCCTCTTCTGACCCCGCCCCTCTTCTGACTCCGCCCCTCTTCTGACTCCGCCCCCCTTCTGACTCCGCCCCTCTTCTGACTCCGCCCCTCTTCTGACCCCGCCCCTCTTCTGACCCCTCTCCTCTCCTGGCCCCGCCCCCTTCTGACCCCGCCCCTCTTCTAACCCCGCCCCCTTCTGACCCCGCCCCTCTTCTAACCCCGCCCCCTTCTGACCCAGCCCCCTTCTGACTCCGCCCCTCTTCTGACTCCGCCCCCCTTCTGACTCCGCCCCTCTTCTGACTCCGCCCCCCTTCTGACCCCGCCCCTCTTCTGACTCTTCTGACCCCGCCCCTCTTCTGACTCCGCCCCTCTTCTGACTCCGCCCCTCTTCTGACTCCGCCCCTCTTCTGACTCCGCCCCTCTTCTGACCCCGCCCCTCTTCTGACTCCGCCCCCCTTCTGACTCCGCCCCTCTTCTGACCCCGCCCCTCTTCTGACTCCGCCCCCCTTCTGACCCCGCCCCTCTCCTGACTCCGCCCCTCTTCTGACCCCGCCCCTCTGTCCTCAGCTGCTGAACGTGCGTCAGCTGAGAGCGTTCGTGGGCGGCGGCGAGCTGCAGGACGTGATGAGGCGAGAGCAGGACAGACAGGAGACGCTGCAGGACGCCGTGTGCCGCTCACACCTGGAGCTGCAGGTACAGAACAGCTGGAACACCTGGAACATCAGGAACAGCTGGAACATCTGGAACACCTGGAACAGCTGTTCCTGACAGACCTGCTGCCTCAGTCTCAGTCTGTCTGTGTGTGTGTGTGCGTGCAGGAGTGCGTGCGCGTCCGGGGGGAGGAGTTTGTGACATCACTGGCGTCTCTGACAGAGCAGCTGTTCCGTCAGCTGGACGACAAACTGCTGACGCCTGCAGGTAATGTCTCACCTGGTGGCGGGGGGGTTGTCTCTGTCGACCAATGGGCTTTCACTTTCTCTGTTTCCATAGAAACCAGGGCGGCGACCCCCCAGCTCTCTGGAGACAGCGGCGGCGGCGAGGACGCAGCAGCTGAACCACGACACAGGTGACCTGATGATGTCACAGCGGTGATGTCAGAACACTGTAGGAGCTACAGAACCATAGCCTGGTAAACCAGACTCTCCCGGAAATGCATTTAATTCATTTCTCAGGGAGAGTCTGGCCTCATCTCCGTTGTAAGCGTTTCACCGAAACACTCCGCCTACCGAGCCAATCAGGAAGAAGAACAGCGATAACGTCTTTTCCTCCCAGAAACTCAACAAGCTCCGACTCTTGCTCTAGTTTAAGTTCTGTAATTGATGGTATTTCATTTAGAACTTCCCTTACTGCTGTTTTTACGCCGCTGTTTGACGCTCCGCCATGTTTGTTGTAGGTGAGTCCAGTCCATGTAGCGATGTTTTCAGGCCCTGATTGGCCAACGTGCTGTGTCAATCACAGCGGCGACGCTGATTGGCTCGGTAGACGGCCGGTTACAACGGGGATGAGGCCAGACTCTCCCTGAGAAATGAATTACATGCATTTCCGGGGGAGGCTGGTTTACGAGGCTAACAGAACCAGTCCTGGTCCCGTTGGATCTCAGTGCTGCGTTTCCACGGCTCCAATCAGATTTTCATAGTGGAATCGGATCCAGAGTTCACCCGGATCTTTTTTAAAGCACATTGCGTCCACGCCATGGTATGATGATCAAATCGATGCCTTTTGTAAACGGGTTTTTTTTGTCAATAAATCTTTATTGACAGGACCTGGTCTGGGCTTCCACACCTGACCCCCCCACCCACCGTTACCACGGCAACCACAGCCTCCCTGACCACAGCCAGGTGCACCCTGGGACATCTGGCCGTGATAGAGCAGAGAGACACAGCTGTGAAGGTACACACACACACACAGACACGGACAACAACGGAACACGTTGAAAATAACACTTTCCCATGTTTAACGTTAGGACCAGAGTCCAAAACCAGCCAAGTGTCAATCACTACCAGTATTATTTAACGTGTCATTGGGTCTTTGATGTGATTCTCAGTCAATATTTTAATGCACTAGGGCTGTTTTCGACTAAGGATTTTCATAGTGGAATCTGATTCGTCAGAGTCTGAACCCAGTAGATCTTTATTTAAAGCACATTGCGTTGCCATGGTATAAACAAAGATGCCTTTTGTGTAGTTTTTTTTTCAATAAATCTTTATTGACAGGACCTGGTCTGGGCTTCCACACCTGACCCCCCCACCCACCGTTACCACGGCAACCACAGCCTCCCTGACCACAGCCAGGTGCACCCTGGGACATCTGGTCATGTGACCAGGGGAGACAATGAGACACAGCTGTGGTGGTTACCATGGACACACACCAATCAGACAGCACAACGACAACAGGAAGTGATTTTGACCAAAGTTGTTTATTATAAAAACAGTTCACACAGAAAATCACTGCTTAACCTCTCTAATGAATGTGTTGTTGTGTCTGTGTGGTGTTGTTGTGACCAATGACCACACAGCATGTCCTTCCTAGGCTGTTTCTATGTGTGTGTGTCCCTGGTTGTTAAATTGTTGTTGTGTGTGTTGTTGTGTGTGTGTGTAGCTGTTTGAGCAGCTGTTCCAGTCAGAGTTGTTACGTTCAGACGACGACAAACGAAGACAACTGAAGGAAATACACAACTGGAGCGCACACTGGAAACAACAGACACACACACTGTGACACACACTGATTGTGTTGATGTTCGTTAATAAACCCCAGAAGAAGAAACCGTCCTGTTGATTATTGACACGTTGGTCATGTGACCAGGGGAGACAATGACATCACAGTCTGGGGTGGTTACCATGGAGCAGGTGACGTCCAATCAGAGAGCAGAACGACAACAGGAAGTGATTTTGACCAAAGTTGTTTATTATAAAACAGTTCAAAGAAGAAGAAATCCACCAATCAGAGCGCACGGCTGCTCGGGCTGCTGTGATGTCATCGGAGGTTCGGCACCTACTGACCAATGACCACACAGCATGTCCTTCCTAGGCTGTTTCTATGACAACCACACCTCCCTGGTCACGACTAAATTCCACCAGAGAGACAGACAGGCTCAGACAACGGCACAGAGAGACAGACAGGTTAGAGAGAGACAGACAGGTTAGAGAGACAGACAGGTCAGAGAGACAGACAGGTTAGAGACAGACAGGTCAGAGAGACAGACAGGTCAGAGACAGACAGGTCAGAGAGACAGACAGGTTAGAGAGAGACAGGTTAGAGACAGACAGGTCAGAGAGACAGACAGGTTAGAGACAGACAGGTTAGAGACAGACAGGTCAGAGAGACAGACAGGTCAGAGACAGACAGGTAGAGAGACAGACAGGTCAGAGACAGACAGACAGGTCAGAGAGACAGACAGGTTAGAGACAGACAGGTCAGAGAGACAGACAGGTCAGACAATCAGTCAGAGAGACAGACAGGCTCAGCCAATCGGTTACAGACAGACAGGCTCAGCCAATCAGACAGTTAGAGACAGACAGGTTAGAGACAATCAGGTCACAGAGACAGACAGGCTCAGCCAATCGGCACAGAGCTAATCCTGGGGGACAGGAAGTCGTCCCAGACACAAAATAAAACACCTGGTTAATTTAAAAATTAAAAATAAAACAGAACGTGTCTTTCCAGCACCTGGAAACCATGGTGACGGACAGAGAGCTGATTGGTCGGTCCAGACTATCAGCTTCCTAGGACTCTGATTGGTCCGGACCGAGTCCTAGGGGTCAGAGGTCAGGTGGACTGGGCGAGTCCACAACAGAGATCTTCTCAATGGACTGAAGCAGCTGAGAGACCAGACGCAGAGTCTCCACCCCCCCCAGCAGCTGCCTGCAGAGAGACAGACAGGTCAGAGAGACAGACAGGTCAGAGAGACAGACAGGTTAGAGAGACAGACAGGTAGAGACAGACAGGTTAGAGAGACAGAGAGACAGGTCAGAGAGACAGACAGGTTAGAGAGAGACAGACAGGTTAGAGAGACAGACAGGTCAGAGAGACAGACAGGTTAGAGACAGACAGACAGGTCAGAGACAGACAGACAGGTCAGAGACAGACAGGTAGAGAGACAGACAGACAGGTTAGAGACAGACAGACAGGTTAGAGACAGACAGGTCAGAGACAGACAGGTTAGAGACAGACAGGTCAGAGACAGACAGACAGGTCAGAGACAGACAGGTTAGAGACAGACAGGTCAGAGACAGACAGACAGGTCAGAGACAGACAGGTCAGAGAGAGACAGACAGGTCAGAGACAGACAGACAGGTTAGAGACAGACAGGTCAGAGACAGACAGACAGGTCAGAGACAGACAGGTCAGAGAGAGACAGACAGGTCAGAGACAGACAGGTTAGAGACAGACAGGTCAGAGACAGACAGACAGGTCAGAGACAGACAGGTCAGAGACAGACAGACAGGTCTTGTACCAACCTGATGGAGGAGTGGGCGTGGCTTGTTGTCTTGTTCAGGTACTCAGACGCCATCTGAGCGTTTTGTTTCATCGTCATGACGACCTGAGACTCCGCTGCTTTTAGACGGTCGTTGTGTGACCTCACAGAGTCCAGCTCCACCTGACCAACACACACACACACACTGTACACACTGTATGTACACACTGTACACACTGTACACACTGTATGTACACACTGTATATACACACTGTACACACTGTACACACTGTACACACTGTATACACACTGTACACACTATATACACACTGTATACACACTGTACACACTGTACACACTGTACACACAGTATCAGGGCTTGAAGACCTCCGGCTGGACGCCGGAAATCCGGCGTAGGAATATTTTGGTGATTAAAAAAATAAATAAAGCAGCCGAGCTTGTTTTAGTGAACCGCGCTACAGAAAACTAGAGTACTGCAGCGGCGGCGGGAAAGTATTAGCGTAGCGTGCTTCTCTCTCAGCGGGAGCGGCGGCTACAGGTAGCCACCACAGCTGCATCCATAGTGCGACGCGCCACTCGCCGTCTCGTCGTATTTCAGAGATGCCGAGGCTACGCTGTCTCATTGCGTAACTCTACCGTACGTTCACGTTGCTTTCGTGAATTGTAAACACGCCACCTCGGTTTTAGCGTCCAGCAGTTTGGCGGGTGTTTCAACAGCAGTGATGGATAACTGTACCGGAGAGGAATTTGAGGAATACACGGCTGCTTTTACCTGACGGAGACCAACGTCTGAGCTACGGTAGCTAACAGCTAGCAGCTTTTACCTGATGGAGACTGACGGCTGAGCTACGGTAGCTAACAGTTAGCAGCTAGCAGCTTTTACCTGACGGAGACCAACGGCTGAGCTACGGTAGCTAACAGTTAGCAGCTTTTACCTGACGGAGACCGACACCTGAGCTACGGTAGCTAACAGTTAGCAGCTTTTACCTGACGGAGACCGACGCCTGAGCTACGGTAGCTAACAGTTAGCAGCTTTTACCTGACGGAGACCGACGCCTGAGCTACGGTAGCTAACAGCTAGCAGCTTTTACCTGACGGAGACCGACGCCTGAGCTACGGTAGCTAACAGTTAGCAGCTAGCAGCTTTTACCTGACGGAGACCGATGCCTGAGCTACGGTAGCTAACAGTTAGCAGCTAGCAGCTTTTACCTGACGGAGACCGACGCCTGAGCTACGGTAGCTAACAGCTAGCAGCTAGCAGCTTTTACCTGACGGAGACCGACGCCTGAGCTACGGTAGCTAACAGCTAGCAGCTTTTACCTGACGGAGACCGACGCCTGAGCTACGGTAGCTAACAGTTAGCAGCTGAGCTACGGTAGCTAACAGTTAGCAGGCTTGACCTACTTTCTCTTTCTCTCTCTCCCTTACATGCACGCGCGTGCGCACACACACACACAACCGAAGTTGTCTGTCATATCTGGTGTAAACCTTGTTGAGAGCAGTTGACATTGTTGTTGCTTTGGTTTAGTGTGGCTTAATTGTTCACGGTTTGTTGTGTAGCTAATACGAGCGGTGGTTCAACATCAGATCCTGTTGATGAGTTGGGTTTTTAATAACAGCTGATATGGCGTGGATTGTGATGAGTGTTGCAATGCACACATTTGTGCACAGGATTTTTTCCTGCTTCAAGCCCTGCAATATATACACACTGTACACAGCTACACAGCTTTTACCACACGGAGACCAACGCCTGAGCTGACCTGCAGCTGCTGCAGCTCCATCTTCAGTTTAGAAACAGTGTTCTCTGCTCTGACTGCTCGCTTCTGGAGGACAGACAGAGACAGAGAGACAGGTAGAGACAGACAGGTAGAGAGACAGGTGAGACAGACAGGTGAGACAGACAGGTAGAGACAGACAGGTGAGACAGACAGGTAGAGACAGACAGGTGAGACAGACAGGTAGAGACAGACAGGTGAGACAGACAGGTAGAGAGACAGGTAGAGACAGAGAGACAGGTGAGACAGACAGGTAGAGAGACAGGTAGAGACAGACAGGTAGAGAGAGACAGACAGGTGAGACAGACAGGTAGAGAGAGACAGACAGGTAGAGAGACAGACAGGTAGAGACAGACAGGTAGAGACAAACAGGTAGAGAGAGACAGACAGGTAGAGACAGACAGGTGAGACAGACAGGTAGAGACAGACAGGTGAGACAGACAGACAGGTAGAGACAGACAGGTAGAGAGACAGGTGAGACAGACAGGTAGAGAGACAGGTGAGACAGACAGGTGAGACAGACAGGTAGAGACAGACAGGTGAGACAGACAGGTAGAGACAGACTTTGAGACAGACAGGTAGTGAGAGACAGACAGGTGAGACAGACAGGTAGAGACAGACAGTGAGACAGACAGGTACCTGATGGAGACAGGTAGAGACAGAGAGACAGGTGAGACAGACAGGTAGAGAGACAGGTAGAGACAGACAGGTAGAGAGAGACAGACAGGTGAGACAGACAGGTAGAGAGACAGGTAGAGACAGACAGGTAGAGAGAGACAGACAGGTAGAGAGACAGACAGGTAGAGACAGACAGGTAGAGACAAACAGGTAGAGAGAGACAGACAGGTAGAGACAGACAGGTGAGACAGACAGGTAGAGACAGACAGGTGAGACAGACAGACAGGTAGAGACAGACAGGTAGCTAACAGTGAGACAGACTTTTACCTGACAGGTGAGACAGACAGGTGAGACAGACAGGTAGAGACAGACAGGTGAGACAGACAGGTAGAGACAGACAGGTGAGACAGACAGGTGAGACAGACAGGTAGAGACAGACAGGTGAGACAGACAGGTAGAGAGACAGGTAGAGACAGAGAGACAGGTGAGACAGACAGGTAGAGAGACAGGTAGAGACAGACAGGTAGAGAGAGACAGACAGGTGAGACAGACAGGTAGAGAGACAGACAGGTAGAGAGACAGACAGGTAGAGACAGACAGGTAGAGAGAGACAGACAGGTAGAGACAGACAGGTAGAGACAAACAGGTAGAGAGAGACAGACAGGTGAGACAGACAGGTAGAGACAGACAGGTGAGACAGACAGGTAGAGACAGACAGGTGAGACAGACAGACAGGTAGAGACAGACAGGTAGAGAGACAGGTGAGACAGACAGGTAGAGAGACAGGTGAGACAGACAGGTGAGACAGACAGGTAGAGACAGACAGGTGAGACAGACAGGTTGTCTGACAGATCTGGTGTAAACCTTGTTGAGAGCAGTTGACATTGTTGTTGACAGTTTAGTGTGAGACAGACAATTGAGACAGACAGGTTTGTTGTGTAGAGACATAGAGACAGGTGAGTTCAACATCAGATCCTGTTGATGAGACAGACAGGTTTTTAATAACAGACTGATGAGACAGACAGGTGGATTGTGACAGGTTGAGACAGACATTTGTGCACAGGAGACAGACAGCTTCAAGACAGACAATAGAGACAGACAGGTAGAGACAAACAGGTAGAGAGAGACAGACAGGTGAGACAGACAGGTAGAGACAGACAGGTGAGACAGACAGGTAGAGACAGACAGGTGAGACAGACAGACAGGTAGAGACAGACAGGTAGAGAGACAGGTGAGACAGACAGGTAGAGAGACAGGTGAGACAGACAGGTGAGACAGACAGGTAGAGAGACAGGTAGAGACAGAGAGACAGGTGAGACAGACAGGTGAGACAGACAGGTAGAGAGACAGGTAGAGACAGAGAGACAGGTGAGACAGACAGGTAGAGAGACAGGTAGAGACAGACAGGTAGAGAGAGACAGACAGGTAGAGAGACAGGTAGAGACAGACAGGTAGAGACAGACAGACAGGTAGAGAGACAGACAGGTAGAGACAGACAGGTAGAGACAGACAGGTAGAGAGAGACAGACAGGTGAGACAGACAGGTAGAGACAGACAGACAGGTAGAGACAGACAGGTAGAGAGACAGGTAGAGACAGACAGGTAGAGAGACAGGTAGAGACAGACAGGTAGAGAGACAGGTAGAGACAGACAGGTAGAGAGAGACAGACAGGTAGAGACAGACAGGTAGAGACAGACAGACAGGTAGAGACAGACAGGTAGAGACAGACAGACAGGTAGAGACAGACAGGTAGAGACAGACAGGTGAGACAGACAGGTAGAGACAGACAGGTAGAGACAGACAGGTAGAGACAGACAGACAGGTAGAGACAGACAGACAGGTAGAGACAGACAGACAGACAGACAGGTAGAGAGACAGACAGGTAGAGAGACAGACAGACAGACAGACAGACAGACAGGTAGAGACAGACAGACAGACAGACAGACAGGTAGAGAGACAGACAGACAGACAGACATGTAGAGAGACAGACAGGTAGAGACAGACAGAGACAGACAGGTAGAGACAGACAGGTAGAGACAGACAGACAGACAGACAGGTAGAGACAGACAGACAGACAGACAGGTAGAGACAGACAGACAGACAGACAGACAGACAGACAGACAGACAGACAGACAGACAGGTAGAGACAGACAGGTAGAGACAGACAGACAGGTAGAGACAGACAGGTAGAGACAGACAGGTAGAGACAGACAGGTAGAGACAGACAGGTAGACAGACAGACAGGTAGAGAGACAGACAGGTAGAGAGACAGACAGACAGACAGACAGGTAGAGACAGACAGGAGAGACAGACAGGTGGAGACAGAGAGGAGAGACAGACAGGTAGAGACAGACAGGAGAGACAGACAGGTAGACAGACAGACAGAGAGACAGACAGGTAGAGACAGACAGGTAGAGACAGACAGACAGACAGGTAGAGACAGACAGACAGGTAGAGAGACAGACAGGTAGAGAGACAGACAGACAGACAGACAGACAGACAGGTAGAGACAGACAGGTAGAGACAGACAGACAGACAGGTAGAGAGACAGACAGGTAGAGACAGACAGGTAGAGACAGACAGGTAGAGACAGACAGGTAGAGACAGACAGACAGACAGACAGGTGAGAGACAGACAGACAGACAGACAGACAGGTAGAGACAGACAGGTAGAGACAGACAGGTAGAGACAGACAGGTAGAGACAGACAGGTAGAGACAGACAGAGAGACAGGTAGAGACAGACAGGTAGAGAGACAGGTAGAGAGACAGACAGGTAGAGACAGACAGACAGACAGACAGGTAGAGAGACAGACAGGTAGAGAGACAGACAGGTAGAGAGACAGACAGACAGGTAGAGACAGACAGGTAGAGACAGACAGGTAGAGAGACAGACAGGTAGAGACAGACAGGTAGAGACAGACAGGTAGACAGACAGACAGGTAGAGACAGACAGGTAGACAGACAGACAGACAGACAGGTAGAGAGACAGACAGGTAGAGACAGACAGGTAGAGACAGACAGACAGACAGACAGACAGACAGACCGTCATCAGGTGCAGGTTGGTCTCCACTGAGTGGACCATACTCTCCAGGTCTTGCGCCTCCTTCTCCTCCTGGCGCCTCCTCTGCAGCAGCTCCTCAGACAGCTCCATCACCCTGGAGACGGAGACAACAGGAGTCAGGTCTGTCTCCGTCTCCCAGGGCAACGGGACATGGACGTGTGATTGGTGGGAGCTCACCTGCGTTCGTTGACCTCTGACCTCCTCTGCAGCTCCCTGACGGTTCTCCTGAGGAGCACGTTCTCCTCCTGCAGCTGCAGCACACACACACACACACACACACACACACACAGGTCACTACTCCTCCTCCTCCATCACACACCTGTGTGTGTGTGTGTGTGTGTGTGTGTGTGTGTGTGTGTGTGTGTGTGTGTGTGTGTGTGTGTGTGTGTGTACGTTAGCTGCTGCACCTGGCTGCTCCTCCCACTCCTCCTCCTGCAGGAGGTGCTGGGTTCAGCCATGGACGTCTCATCGTCTCCTTCATAGTTCTCTGCTCCTCCTCCTCCTCCTCCTCCTCCTCCTGCTGGTCCTTCAGGTTTGGAGGAGAACCTGTTGACGAGTTGTTGTTGTTTGTTTGTTTGTTTGTTTCAGAGTTCAGTGTCTTCGGCCATCTTGGCTCTGGGTTTCTGACCATCTGAGCAGCAGTCGCGTCTCAGTGTGTGTGTGTGTGTGTGTGTGTGTGTGTGTGTGTAAGTGTAGTTCAATATATAAATAAATGTGATGTCATGGTTGATGGAGCTCTGATGCAGGAAGTAGACACGGCTTCCCCCTCACCAAGATGGCCGCTGCGTTGACGCATCGCTCCAATGGACAGCAGCGTCTCTGTATGTGTCTATGGTCTCACCTGGTCTCCTCCTCCTCGTCTTCCTCCTCCTCCTCCTCCTCCTCCTCCTCCGTACAGAGGGAGGAGGTGCTGTCCACACCGGACTGGAAGCTCCGCCCCCATCCCTCTTCCTCCTCCTGATTGGACAAACAGGAACAGAGTGACATCTTGGTCAACATTCAAACCTTCTGGTGCGTTCCAGGCTTTTGAACCCGTAAGTCAGCAGTTGGAGTTTGTAGCGTTCCGGGGCCAGTTAGGAGTTTCTAACTGGGAACCGGGAGCAGGTCCAACTAGTGCGAGTTCACAAGTGGGAAGTTACCAGTTTGAACGTTCTAACGGGTAACCATAGGAACAGGACGTAGCATCCGTGACGTCACCCGTTGGTTTTGTGACTCAAATATGGCAGTTTGAACAGCGCCATGTTGGATTGGCCGGCCGAGGCCCCGCCCACTGGCCTCGTAGCAGCCTGTCTCTACGCTACGGACCTGCAGCTGAACGTTTCCGCGCTCTGATTGGCCAGAATCTAATCCTAATAACAGTAAAACGGTGGCGTTAAACCCCCCCCTCAGAGTGTGAACGGGGTAGAAACTATCGACTGAGACCAGAACCGTCTCGACACCAGGCTTTGATCCTGTTCACTGAGGATGTACAGTCAGTGGTTGTAACTATGGAGACGTCCTGCCCCCACAGGAAGAAGAGGGGGGGCAGTTTGTTCACCTGGCTTCACTTCTCAGACCGACAACTGCCCCTTGGTTACGGGTTGCCTGGAACGCACCATTCTCTGCACTTCCTGTTGTGATGATGTCAGCGATGATGTCACTCTACCTGTGGAGCCACTGACGGCTCGGAGAAGAAACAGGTCCGGCTCAACTTCCTGCTGCTGGGCTACAGACACAGACACAGACGGTCAGTCTCACTCTGGTCTGTTACTACGTCTCCTGCACACGGTCCTCATACCTGCTCCTGGTCCTGGTCCTGGTCCTGGTCCTGGTCCTGGTCCTGGTCCTGGTTCTTCCAGCGTAGGAACTCCTTGAAGGAGAAGGGGTTTGACTCCTCAGCCTCCGCCTCCTCATCTGGACAACACAACATGTCTGGGCTTCAGGACACTCTGGACCAATCAGAAGTCTCCTCTATCCACCACCATTATATGAAAACCCGCCACTTAGCGCTAGGTGTGTTAGCTGTAGGTCTGTTAGCGCTAGGTGTGTTAGCTGTAGGTCTGTTAGCGCTAGGTGTGTTAGCTGTAGGTCTGTTAGCGCTAGGTGTGTTAGCTGTAGGTCTGTTAGCGCTAGGTGTGTTAGCTGTAGGTCTGTTAGCGCTAGGTGTGTTAGCTGTTAGCTGTAGGTCTATTAGCTGTAGCTGTGTTAGCTGTTAGCTGTAGGTCAATTAGTGGTAGGACAGTTAGCTGTAGCTGTGTTAGCTGTTAGCTACGTAGGTCTATTAGCTGTAGCTGTGTTAGCTGTTAGCTGTAGGTCTATTAGCTGTAGCTGTGTTAGCTGTTAGCTACGTAGGTCTATTAGCTGTAGCTGTGTTAGCTGTTAGCTATGTAGGTCTATTAGCTGTAGCTGTGTTAGCTGTTAGCTGTAGGTCTATAACCTGTAGCTGTGTTAGCTGTTAGCTACGTAGGTCTATTAGCTGTAGCTGTGTTAGCTGTTAGCTACGTAGGTCTATTAGCTGTAGCTGTGTTAGCTGTTAGCTACGTAGGTCTATTAGCTGTAGCTGTGTTAGCTGTTAGCTACGTAGGTCTATAACCTGTAGCTGTGTTAGCTGTTAGCTACGTAGGTCTATTAGCTGTAGCTGTGTTAGCTGTTAGCTACGTAGGTCTATTAGCTGTAGCTGTTATGTAGGTCTTTTTAGCTGTTTCTGTTCTGTAGGTTTCATTTCACCGTAGGTCTATTAGATCTGTGTCTGTTAGCTGTAGGTTTTTAGCTGTGTTGTCCTGCTATAAGGTTATTAAGCTGTGGCTGTTAGCCAGGTCTATAACCTGTAGCATTCACGTAGGTCTATTAGCTGTAGCTGTCTGTTAGTAGGTCTAACCTGTAGCTGTGTTAGCTGTTAGCTACGTAGGTCTATTAGCAATAGCTGTGTTAGCTGTTAGCTACGTAGGTCTATAACCTGTAGCTGTGGGCGCTAGTGGTCTATTAGCTGTAGCTGAGCTGCCTAGAAGGGCTTTGCTTAGCTGTGTTAGGTTAGCAACTGAAGGTCTATTAGCTGTAGCTGTGTTAGCTGTTAGCTGGTTAACCTGTAGCTGTGTTAGCTCATCTGTAGGTCTGATGTTCTGTGTTAGCTGTTAGCAACATTCTCTAGCTGTGTTGGGAAAAATTGTTACTGTTAAAAAATAACCTGTAGCTGTGTTAGCTGTTAGCTACGTAGGTCTATTAGCTGTAGCTGTGTTAGCTGTTAGTTACGTAGGTCTATTAGCTGTAGCTGTGTTAGCTGTTAGCTGTAGGTCTATTAGCTGTAGCTGTGTTAGCTGTTAGCTGTAGGTCTATAACCTGTAGCCGTTATGTTTTTTTGGTTTTGTTCTGTATTTCATTTCACCGGCGATCATGTCTATATGTTTACGTTAAAGAGTGGATTTAGCCATCGTCCCATTCAATTAGACAGGGGTCTGGTCTCCTTGGGCTTTTCGAAGCGTCGCCAAGATTCACTACTAGTAGCAATTCTAGTAGCAAATCAAAAATATGGAAGAAGAAAAATCCACAGAATAACAGTTGACCGGCTCATCTGTCTCAGCTGATGTTCTGGGATTCTCTAGGGCCACTGTTGAAAAAAGTAACAGCATAGCGATCCCGATCAAGACGCACGTTTTAATAGATAATATGTATCCGGACGATTTACGATTTATCGAAGAAGAAAAATCCACAGAATAACAGGCCCGGGCACTAAGTTACTGCTGGGACCAGGGCCCGGTGCCCTAATTAAAGCTCTGGATACAAAATCAACAGCTGCTCCCTTCACTCATCTGAAGCTCTTTTATTTGGTCAACGTTTCGGTCTCTCGACCTTCATCAGGCTTCATTAAGCCTTGATTCAATTAAAGAATATGATCTTTATGTTTTAAGACTGAGTTGTTTACTGGCGTTACGTCTGAAATGAATGAGGAGATTGATGGTTTTGTGATCTGTGAGTGGAGTGGGCGAGATGTTAACAAACATTTTTTTCATCTACTCCTTGAGATGAACCAGTATCTATTCCAGATCTACAAGAGGAGTTTTCTTTTCTTTTCCTCCAGATCAGGTCAACTAATTAGAATTTCTGCATAAATGATGTTATATTAGAGAATTTGTTCTACACGTCACGTCACGTCACGTGTCCAATCACTAACAACAACAGTGACGTCACCTCAGGCTGAGGAGGTCTGATCCGGACCGGACCGGACCGGACCGGACCGGGTCTAGCTGCTCCCAGCCCGGACCGGGTTCAGGTCCAGCTGGTACTGACTCACCGTCGGTGATGATCAGGGTCTTCGGGGTCCTCGGTGTGGACATGTTGTCCTCAGGTGGACTGACAGCTGGACCCGCAGCCAGGTGGACCCGCAGCCAGGTGGACCGGGTCACGGCTGCGTCACATCTCTCTGGTCCTGCAGAACAAAACCAGACCCGGAAGCACAGGAAACCGCTTCAAACTCACGTGCTCCACATGCTAACTTCTCATTGGCTGCCGGCCGACGTCATGTGACACAAACGTAAACTCGAGATCCAGGAAGAGGAACATTTCCTGCACGATCCCGGCGAAACCGCTGCACACGTGTCCGGTCCGGACTGGTCTGGTCGTCTTCACCTGCACAGAACCAGGACCGGAGCAGAGTCCGGCTGCAGCGGTGAGTGATGTAGTCCGGCTCGGCTCGGCTCGGCTCGGCTCGGGTCGGCCCGGCCCGGCTCGGCTCGGCTCGGCTCGGGTCTCATGAAGTGGTTCCGTTTCTCTCGACTGTGAACACGAACCTCAGACTCTTGTTGAAAAGCAAACTTTCAGCTCAGACCAGTTCGTGTTATTGTTCACTGTGGAGTTTAAAGGCGTGTTGCAAAAAAAAAACCTGCCCCCCCCCCCCCCTCCCTCCCTCCCTCCTCCTCTCTTCCTTCACCCTGTCGTCTCTCATCTCCTCCTCGTGCCAAACACAAACATGTGCATTCACACGTAGCACGCGCACAGCACAACAACAAACACACGTCCTTGTTTACAGCAAAACAAAGTCTGGCTTAGTCTCACATCACCAGACCCGTGTGATCAGTGTAGAGCTGTTGTGTTGTGTTGTGTTGTGTTGTGTTGTGTTGATTGTGTTGCATCAGAGACGTTCGCATTCATCACCATGACAACGTGTTGTCTCATCTGCAGAACCACAGAATGTCTGAAGAAGCTCCAGAGAAGGGGGACCAGTCCTGTCCCCAGTCTGCAGGGTCCACCCAGTCCACCCAGTCCACCCAGTCCCTGTCCCAGGTCCAGTCCCAGTCCCAGTCCCAGCCCGGGTCCAGTTCGTCCAGCGGGCCCACCTCGGCCAGCCAGTCCTCCAGCGGTTCTGGTTCTGGTTCTGGGACCCTGAGCAGCCTGGACACGCTGCCCGTCACGCTGCCGTCCGTCCCCGAGGAGCCGGAGCCTCAGCCCTGGGGACGCCTGCTGCCCATGGCCCGGGGCTTCAAGAGCCACGGTGAGGCCCGCACCTGGACCGGACCTGGACCTGGACCGGGACCGGACCGGACCGGACCTGGACCGGACCTGGACCGGGACCAGACCAGACCAGACCGGACCGGACCGGACCAGACCGGACCTGGACCAGACCAGTACCAGTACCAGACCAGACCAGACCTCAGAGACCAGACCAGACCTGAGACCAGTACCAGACCAGACCTCAGAGACCAGTACCAGACCAGACCTCAGAGACCAGTACCAGACCAGACCTCAGAGACCAGTACCAGACCAGACCAGACCTCAGAGACCAGACTGGACCTGAGACCAGACTGGACCAGAGGAGGAGCAGGATCAGGAGGATCAGGACCCGTGTTAACTGTGTATTGTGTGCTTGTCTCCAGACTGTCTCGAGGACCAGTACCTGTTTGGACGGGACTCCAAGTGTAACTACGTCCTGGACGATCCTGACGACCGAGGATCCAAGAAGTTCAGGATCTACAGCAAGAAGCACTTCAGGATCTTCAGAGTGAGACATACATGCTACCGCTACATGCTACTGCTACATGCTACTGCTACATGCTACTGCTACATGCTACTGCTACATGCTACCGCTACTGCAACATGCTGCCGCTACATGCTACTGCTACATGCTACTGCTACATGCTACCGCTACATGCTACTGCTACATGCTACCGCAACATGCTACCGCTACATGCTACTGCTACATGCTACTGCTACATGCTACCGCTACATGCTACTGCTACATGCTACCGCTACATGCTACTGCTACATGCTACCGCTACATGCTACTGCTACATGCTACCGCTACATGCTACCGCTACATGCTGCTGCTACATGCTACCGCTACATGCTGCTGATACGTGTAACTGATAACATGCTACCGCTACATGCTACTGCTACATGCTACCGCTACATGCTACTGCTACATGCTACCGCTACATTCTACCGCTACATGCTACCGCTACATGCTACTGCTACATGCTACTGCTACATGCTACTGCTACATGCTACCGCTACATGCTACCGCTACATGCTACCGCTACATGCTACTGCTACATGCTACTGCTACATGCTACCGCTACTGCAACATGCTACCGCTACATGCTACTGCTACATGCTAGTGCAACATGCTACCGCAACATGCTACCGCAACATGCTACCGCTACATGCTACCGCAACATGCTACTGCTACATGCTACTGCTACATGCTACCGCTACATGCTACCGCTACATGCTACTGCTACATGCTACTGCTACATGCTACCGCTACATGCTACTGCTACATGCTACTGCTACATGCTACCGCTACATGCTGCTGCTACATGCTACCGCTACATGCTGGTGATACGTGCAACTGATAACATGCTACCGCTACATGCTGCTGATACGTGTAACTGATAACATGCTACCGCTACATGCTATTGATACGTGCAACTGATAACATGCTACCGCTACATGCTACTGCTACATGCTACCGCTACATGCTACTGATACGCATTACTGACACATACTACATATTACTGCTACATGCTACCGCTACATGCTACTGATAACATGCTACTGCTACATGCTACTGCTACATGCTACCGCTACATGCTACCGCAACATGCTACCGCTACATGCTACTGATACATGCAACTGATAACATGCTACATGCTACCGCTACATGCTACTGATACGCATTACTGGCACATACTACATATTACTGCTACATGCTACTGCTACATGCTACTGATACGCATTACTGGCACATACTACATATTACTGCTACATGCTACTGCTACATGCTACCGCTACATGCTACTGATACGCATTACTGACACATACTACATATTACTGCTACATGCTACTGCTACATGCTACTGATGACACGCTACTGCTACATGCTACTGATACGTGTAACTGATAACATGCTACATGCTACCGCTACATGCTACTGATACGCATTACTGACACATACTACACATTACTGCTACATGCTACCGCTACATGCTACTGATGACATGCTACTGCTACATGCTATTGATGCATGAACCTGTCTGTCTATCTGACCTTTGACCTGTCTGTCTGTGTGCGCGTCAGGAGGACAGCGAGGTGTTCGTGGAGGACCTGAGTAACAACGGGACGTTTGTTGACGGGAACCTGATCGGTAAAAACAAGAAGCTTCCTCTGGTCAACAACGCTGTCCTCTCATTGGCTGAACAGCGCAACAAAGGTGAGAGACTCAGCTGGGGTTCAGCGCTCCACGCCGTGGGGGCGGGGCCAACACCTGACCTTGTCTCTGTCTCCGTCTCCAGTCTTCGTCTTCATGGACCTGATGTCTGACGACCAGTCCAGTTTACCTAAAGAGCTGCGGGACAAATACATGCTGACTCGACGCATCGGCACGTGAGTCTGACGCCGCACGCTGTGATGTCACTTCCTGTATGAGGGTGCATTTCTGTCTTCATTCAATCCAAAAATAGGTGCTTCGACCAAAACAAAATTTAAAAATATTGCATTTGATTCAAAGAAAAAAAATTGATTGAAATGATTGGTTCAATGTTTTTTTGATTGCAGTGAAGACACACGTCCCACCTTTAATAAACATTCAATCAAAACATATAGATTTTCAATCAAATAATGCAAAAAAGTGTTCAAATGCAACTTTTTGGGTCTCAATTTATTTATTTATTTTTACATTTTTCCTTAAATGGGAATGTTGTTGTTTTGATTGAAAATCATTTTTCAAATAAAAGTTTTGATTCAATCATAAAGACACAAATCTACCTCCATATTCCTGTTCCCAACAACTCAGCGTGTGTGTGTGTGCGTGTGTGCGTGTGTGTGTGTGTGTGTGTGTGTGTGTGTGTGTGTGTGTGTGTGTGTGTGTGTGTGTGTGTGTGTGTGTGTGCGTGTGTGTGTGTGTGTGTGTGTGCGTGTGTGCGTGTGCAGAGGCGTGTGTGGCGAGGTCAGACTGGCCTTTGAGAGATCCACCTGTAGGAAATGTGCAGTTAAGATCATCAACAAAAGCAACTTCAAATCAGAAGGGGTGAGTCTGCTGTCTGCTCTCTGATTGGCTGAGACTGTCCTCTTATAACCAATGACAGGTGGTGACGTCATCGTGTCACCTTTGTGTGTTTTTGTCCAATCACAGACGGCAACGCGGAACTTTAGGACGGAGATAGACATCCTCCAGAGAGTGGACCATGTGAGAGTGACACAAACACCATGAACAGCCAACACAGCCAGGCTTAAAGGGATACGCCAACAATTTTGTGTCTTGCCTCACTCCCGAGAAGGGAGACACGGGCGGAGCTAGAAAGAGAGAAAGTAGCCGTTTAGATCAGCAGTGTGTCGTTAATTTGTCTAAATACCAGCTGTTTACTATTTTGTTGGGACGACTTCGGCGCTACTCAAGCTAGCCGTTGTGACCAACGCACTTCCTGTTACTTTACAAAATAAAACACCCGTTGTCCTTTACATACAGAAAACCATGACGATAGAATTAATGCTTTTACTTTGAAACAGGAAGCTAACCTAGCCTCGATGTAGCTAGCTTGAACCAAAATAAACCGTCTTTGCTTGAACCCTCCATTTTGACCGATCTCGTCCCGTTAGCGGCATTTGACCGCTCAAGATGCCTTACCAGGTTTTAACAGCTCTGACCCATACACTTCCAGTGTTTGAGTTGATGAAATTAGCTACTTTGACTTTAGGTGGAGGCAGGCTAACACTACCCATACACTTCCAGTGATTGAGCTAAGCTAATTAGCTACTTTAGGTGGAGGCAGGCTAACACTACCCATACACTTCCAGTGTTTGAGCTAAGCTAATTAGCTACTTTAGGTGGAGGCAGGCTAACACTACCCATACACTTCCAGTGTTTGAGCTAAGCTAATTAGCTACTTTAGGTGGAGGCAGGCTAACACTACCCATACACTTCCAGTGTTTGAGCTAATTAGCTACTTTAGGTGGAGACAGGCTAACACTACCCATACACTTCCATTGTTTGAGCTAAGCTAATTAGCTACTTTAGGTGGAGACAGGCTAACACTACCCATACACTTCCAGTGTTTGAGCTAAGCTAATTAGCTACTTTAGGTGGAGACAGGCTAACACTACCCATACACTTCCATTGTTTGAGCTAAGCTAATTAGCTACTTTAGGTGCAGCCAGGCTAACACTACCCATACACTTCCAGTGATTGAGCTAAGCTAATTAGCTACTTTAGGTGCAGCCAGGCTAACACTACCCAGACACTTCCAGTGATTGAGCTAAGCTAATTAGCTACTTTAGGTGCAGCCAGGCTAACACTACCCATACACTTCCAGTGTTTGAGCTAAGCTAATTAGCTACTTTAGGTGGAGGCAGGCTAACACTACCCATACACTTCCAGTGATTGAGCTAAGCTAAGGCTAACACTACCCATACACTTCCAGTGTTTGAGCTAAGCTAATTAGCTACTTTAGGTGGAGGCAGGCTAGAAAATGTTGGCTTATCCCTTTAACCAGACTTGTCCCCTGTGTTTGAGCTGATCAGGACTGATGATTAGCTACTTTAGGTTGGAGCTGGAGTAAACATCTGTCCACAACTGTCTGACCAGTGTTTGTTGTTGATAATTAGCTGTTTTGTTGTGTTGACAGGATGGAACACTGTTCCAGAGAGTCAAGACTCAGCAGCAGCTGTTTGAGCTGTGGCCAAATTAGCTTCTACCAGATGTGGAGGCAGGTGAGCTAACACTACTAGATGGGACAGATGGGATCAGTGTTTGAGCTAAGCTAATTAGCTAATCCAGGATGATTGAAAAGTCAGGAGGCAGGCTCATCAGTGAATCCTGGAATAATCACTTCCTTTGTTTGAGCTAAGTCATCAACATGCTACTTTAGGTGGAGCAGGCTAACTGTTAGCCTGTTAGCTTCACTGTTTCCAGTGTTTGTTAGCCTAAGCTTTACTGTTAGCCTGTTAGCTTTACTGTTAGCCTGGTAACACTGTTAGCCTGGTACACTTCCAGTGTTTGAGCTGGTAGCTTTAATTAGCTACTTTAGGTGGAGGCAGGTTAGCCTGGTAGCTTTACACTTTCAGTTTTGTTAGCCTGTTAGCTTTACTGCTACTTTAGGTGGAGGCAGGCTTAACATTAGCCTGTTAGCTTTACTTTAGTGTTTGAGCTAACATGAACATTAGCTACTTTAGGTGGAGGCAGGCTAGAAAATGTTGGCTTATCCCTTTAACCAGACTTGTCCCCTGTGTCTCCTCAGCCCTGTCTGATCAGGACTGATGACTTCTACCAGACAGAGGACAACTACTACATCGTGTTGGAGCTGTGAGTAAACATCTGTCCACAACTGTCTGACCAAGGTGTGAAGGTTGTTGTTGATAATGATGTTGTTGTTGTTGTGTTGACAGGATGGAGGGGGGGGAGCTGTTCCAGAGAGTCAAGACTCAGCAGCAGCTGCAGGAGTCTGTGGCCAAACTTTATTTCTACCAGATGCTGCGAGCCGTCCAGGTGAGCTCACCTGCTAGATGGGATCAGATGGGATCAGATGGGATCAGGCGGGATTAGCTAATCCAGGATGATTGGAAAAGTCAGGATTGGTTTAGCCTCATCAGTGAATCCTGGAATAATCTGCTGCACCTTTGTTCATCAGGACGACTGATACGTCATCAACATGCTAGTGTATGTAGTAAGCTTTACTGTTAGCCTGGTAGCTTTACTGTTAGCTTTACTGTTAGCCTGGTAGCTTTACTGTTAGCCTGGTAGCTTTACTGTTAGCCTGGTAGCTTTACTGTTAGCCTGGTAGCTTTACTGTTGGCCGGTTAGCTTTACTGTTAGCCTGGTAGCTTTACTGTTAGCCTGGTAGCTTTACTGTTAGCCTGTCCCTTTAACCCTATAATGTATTATGGTCTGTCCTTTCAGTCTGGGAGGTTAGCGGACTGTCCCTTTAACCCTATAATGTATTATGGTCTTTCCTGTTCCAGTCTTTACGGACTGTTAGCCTAATGTATTACTGGTCTGTCCTGGTCCAGTCTTTACTGTTACGGACTGTCCCTTTAACCCTATAATGTATTATGGTCTGTCCTGTGTCCAGTCTGGGAGGTTACGGACTGTCCCTTTAACCCTATAATGTATTATGGTCTGTCCTGTGTCCAGTCTGGGAGGTTACGGACTGTCCCTTTAACCCTATAATGTATTATGGTCTGTCCAGTCTGGGAGGTTACGGACTGTCCCTTTAACCCTATAATGTATTATTATGGTCTGTCCAGTCTGGGAGGTTACGGACTGTCCCTTTAACCCTATAATGTATTATTATGGTCTGTCCAGTCTGGGAGGTTACGGACTGTCCCTTTAACCCTATAAGCTTTACTGGTCTGTCCAGTTAGCTTACGGACTGTCCCTTTAACCCTATAATGTATTATTTGGTCTGTCCAGTCTTTACGGACTGTCCCTTTAACCCTATAAAGTATTTGGTCTGTCCTGTTAGTCTGGTAGCTTTACTGTCCCTTTAACCCTGGTAGCTTTATGGTCTGTTAGCCTGGTAGCTTTACTGTTAGCCTTTAACCCTTTAATGTTAGCCTGGTCTTTCCTGTTGGCGGTTACTGTCCCTTTACTATAATGTATTATTATGGTCTTTCCAGTCTGGAGGTTAGACTGTCCCTTTAAGCCTATAATGTAGCTTTATGGTCTGTTCAGTCCTGGTAGACTTCCCTTTAACCCTATAATGTATTATTACTGGTCTGTCCAGTCTGGGAGGTTAGACTTTCCCTTTAACCCTATAAGCTTTATGGTCTGTCCAGTCTGGGAGCTTTACGGACTGTCCCTTTAAGCTTTACTGTTAGCTTTGGTCTGTTAGTCTGGTAGCTTTACTGTTGTCCCTTTAACCCTTTAGTGTATTATGGTCTGTCCAGTTGAGAGACATGGACTGTCCCTTTAACCCTATAATGTATTATTATGGTCTGTCCTCAGTCTGGGAGGTTACGGACTGTCCCTTTAACCCTATAATGTATTATTATGGTCTGTCCAGTCTGGGAGGTTACGGACTGTCCCTTTAACCCTATAAAGTATTATGGTCTGTCCTGTGTCCAGTCTGGGCGGTTACGGACTGTCCCTTTAACCCTATAATGTATTATTATGGTCTGTCCTCAGTCTGGGCGGTTACGGACTGTCCCTTTAACCCTATAATGTATTATTATGGTCTGTCCTCAGTCTGGGCGGTTACGGACTGTCCCTTTAACCCTATAATGTATTATTATGGTCTGTCCAGTCTGGGAGGTTACGGACTGTCCCTTTAACCCTATAATGTATTATTATGGTCTGTCCAGTCTGGGAGGTTACGGACTGTCCCTTTAACCCTATAATGTATTATTATGGTCTGTCCTGTGTCCAGTCTGGGAGGTTACGGACTGTCCCTTTAACCCTATAATGTATTATTATGGTCTGTCCTCAGTCTGGGAGGTTACGGACTGTCCCTTTAATGGATGTATTATTATGGTCTGTCCAGTCTGGGAGGTTACGGACTGTCCCTTTAACCCTATAATGTATTATGGTCTGTCCAGTCTGGGAGGTTACGGACTGTCCCTTTAACCCTATAATGTATTATTATGGTCTGTCCAGTCTGGGAGGTTACGGACTGTCCCTTTAACCCTATAATGTATTATTATGGTCTGTCCTCAGTCTGGGAGGTTACGGACTGTCCCTTTAATGGATGTATTATTATGGTCTGTCCAGTCTGGGAGGTTACGGACTGTCCCTTTAACCCTATAATGTATTATTATGGTCTGTCCTGTGTCCAGTCTGGGAGGTTACGGACTGTCCCTTTAACCCTATAATGTATTATTATGGTCTGTCCAGTCTGGGAGGTTACGGACTGTCCCTTTAATGGATGTATTATTATGGTCTGTCCAGTCTGGGAGGTTACGGACTGTCCCTTTAACCCTATAATGTATTATGGTCTGTCCAGTCTGGGAGGTTACGGACTGTCCCTTTAACCCTATAATGTATTATTATGGTCTGTCCAGTCTGGGAGGTTACGGACTGTCCCTTTAACCCTATAATGTATTATTATGGTCTGTCCAGTCTGGGAGGTTACCCTCCGTTCCATGAGAAGTTCGGTCACCAGTCGATCACAGACCAGATCATCAGAGGAGAGTTCACCATGGTAACGACCAAGTGGAGACGGGTCTCAGATCAAGGTACTAGTACTGTAGTACTACCATAATACTGTAGTACTAGTACTGTAGTACTACCATAATACTGTAGTACTAGTACTGTAGTACTACCATAATACTGTAGTAGTAGTACTGTAGTACTACCATAATACTGTAGTAGTAGTACTGTAGTACTACCATAATACTGTAGTACTAGTACTGTAGTACTACCATAATACTGTAGTACTAGTACTGTAGTACTACCATAATACTGTAGTACTAGTACTGTAGTACTACCATAATACTGCAGTACTGCAGTAACACTGTACTACTACTATAATCCAGTACTGTGTGTGTGTGTGTGTGTGTGTGTGTGTGTGTGTGTGTGTGTGTGTGTGTCAGCGAAGGACGTGGTGAGGAAGCTGCTGGTCGTCGACCCGGCAACCAGGATGACGATCGACGAAGCTCTGGATCACCCCTGGTTACAGGTAAGTGACTCACCTGTTGCCTAGCGACGCTGCCCAGCTGCATCATGGGAGTCTGAGCCGTTTGTGTGTGTGCAGGACGCGGACATGAGGAGGACGGCCCACCAGCTGATGTTCCCCCACGGAGAACCGCCTGCTGCCACGGCAACGCCTCCCCCTCCGCCGCAGGGGGCGGAGCCAGAACCTGCTGCTGCCACGGCAACGGAGCCAGCCTCGGCTTCGTCCCGGAGGAAACGCGGGCGGGAGGAGGAGGAGGAGGAGGAGGAGGAGGAGCATCCAGCCAAGCGGAGCCAGGCCCCGCCCCCCGCCCCGCTGTAGCCGACCAATTAGAGAGCGGCTCCTCAGGTCACATGGTCAACACTGACTGTAAATAAACACGTTTCTAATAAAGTTTCTATATTTTCACTTTGTGAGTCGCTTTATTGTCTGAACGGCTCGGAGGCCACGCCCCCGCCGTGACCTCGCTCCTGTCACCGTGGCTACGATGACATCACAGCTTGGCGGCCCGGCGGCGGCGGTCTCTGAGGGCGTACAGGACGGCGTGGGCGCGGTCGAGCAGCGAGGGTCGACCCAGCAGGACGTCTCTTTTGGTCTGAATCCGCACACACAGACACACACACACACAGAGACAGGTCAGCACGCCACGGGGGAGGGGCTTAGTTCTCAACGTGGTGCACGCTGGAGCATCACCAGTTTCCAGCCGCCGTCAACACAAACAGGAAGTCACCGAGACATATATTTATTATCCTGCACAGGAAGATAAATAACAACATAGTTAGAACAGAAGTTTGACTCTGCAGGCGGTTTCCCATCATGCCCTGGGGCTGCAGGCGGTTTCCCATCATGCCCTGGGGCTGCAGGCGGTTTCCCATCATGCTCTGGGGCTGCAGGCGGTTGCAGTCGGTGGAGAGCGACTGCAGCCGCCTTGATCTGATGAGGTCATCGTTACCGGCGCGTGCATGACGTCAGAGCGAGTCGGACACAAAACTAACCAGCATGCAACTGGATTTTCTTCCAGAAGAACACAATTGGAAAATCCATAGGTCTGTTAATAAATTATTCTGAGATTTGGTCATGATTTATTTCAACCAGCTGAGTCGAGCTGCTCGCTGCAAACGGGACCAGGAAACTCTGGCAGAGTGAGACCTCTCTCCGTCTACTCACGCGACGCTCTTTGAGGTACATTGCGCATGCGCTGCTGCTACGCAGGAAGTAAACACTGCGCATGTGCTGCGCTCAACCAGGAAGTAAACAAGCAGCGTGTCGTCCGGTGGCCGCGTGCAGCAGCAAGACGGACACGGAGGTGAGTTCAGAGTTCAGGACCGGGTCAGGACCGGGTCAGGACCGGGTCTGGACCGGGTCTGGACCGACCAGGACCAGGTTCCTGTAGAACCGGGTCTGGACCGACCAGGACCAGGTTCCTGTAGAACCGGGTCTGGACCCTGTGGTCCTGGTCCGTTCCCGGTTCTACAGGAACCCGGTGTGGGCGCGAGGGTTTGTTTGGGACGAGGTCTGACTGGCGGGAACAGCACCGATCAGCTGTGTGTGTGTGTGTGTGTGTGTGTGTGTGTGTGTGTGTGTGTGTGTGTGTGTGTGTGTGTGTGTGTGTGTGTGTGTGTGTGTGTGTGTGTGTGTGTGTGTGTGTGTGTGTGTGTGTGTCTGTGTCTGTGTGTGTGTGTGTGTGTGTGTGTGTGTGTGTACCTCTGGGGCACGTGCACCTGGATGGCCGCTCTAAGAGAAGAGCTAACCGTTAGCCTGGTGCTGCTAACAGCTGCTCAGCCAATCAGGTTTCAGCCTCAGTCACTAGATACCTGTTGTAATGTAGCTATGTAACGTTACTATAGTTACATGTTGTAACGTTCACAGTCAGCTGTGACCAAAGAGTTTCTTTCCCTCAAGGGGTTAATGAAGTTTCTTCTTCTGTTGCAGCTCAAACAGCCACTCTGGTCTCCTGTTGGTCCTGTTGATCCTCCTCCTCCTCCTCCTCCTCCTCCTCCTCCTGCTGCTCCTCCTCCTCCTCCTCCTCCTCCTCCTCCTCCCGCTCCTCCTGCTCCTCCTCCTGTTGCTCCTCCTCCTCCTCCTCCTCCCATCATGACGACCCCCCCCCCCCCCCTCCCCCTCCCCCTCCCCCTCCCCCCAGAAGAAGAGGAGGAGGTCAGAGACTCTGGAGGAACCTCCTCCTCTGGACCTCCTCGCACCTGGCAGAGAGAAGAAGAAGAAGAAGAAGAAGAAGAAGAAGAGACGGACAGAGGAGGAGGAGGAGGTGATGTTAACTCCTCCTCTTCCTCCTGATGAAGAGGAGCACGGAGAGGGAGAGAAAAAGAGGAAGAAGAAGAAGAAGAAGAGGAAAGAGGAAGAGGAGGAAGAGGAGGAGGTGATGTTAACTCCTCCTCTTCCTCCTGATGAAGAGGAGAACGGAGAGGGAGAGAGAAAGAAGAAGAAGAGGAGGAAAGAGGAAGAGGAGGTGGTGATGTTAACTCCTCCTCTTCCTCCTGATGAAGAGGAGAACGGAGAGGGAGAGAGAAAGAAGAAGAAGAAGAAGAAGAAGAGGAAAGAGGAAGAGGAGGTCATTCTTCTTCCTGATGAAGAGCAGAACGGAGGAGGAGGAGAGAAGAAGAGAGAGGAGGTCGTTCCTCCTGAAGGAGAGATACCACCGAAGAAGAAGAAGAAGAAGAAGAGAGAGGAGGAAGAGGTCGCTGTTACCGCGGTAACAAACCATAACAACTCTTTGGTTCCCATAGAAACGAATGAGACCGTAATAAAGGAGGAGAAGAAGAAAGAGGAAGTGACAGAGAGAGGAGAAGAAGAAGAAGGGTGAGTAATGTAGTACTCAGTTACTGTGATGTAGTACTCAGTTACTGTGATGAAGTACTCAGTTACTGTGATGTAGTACTCAGTTACTGTGATGTAGTACTCAGTTACTGTAATGTAGGGGTGTAAGAAAAAATCGATACACCTAAATATCGCGATATTTATTTTCGCGATACGGTATCGATATCCGATATTCCGTATCGCGATTTTTTTAAACTTTATTTTTTCCAATCAATAAAACATGTACAGAAATACAAAAACACAAGGGGGGGATAAGCACTACTTAGTCTAATTTTTTTCATTTCTTCATGCAAAAATCCTGCCAATGCTTGTATTTCTGCATGTAACAGTGTGTGTGTGCTATGTGCTACAATTTTCTTACAAATAAATTCTTTCAAAGACACTCAATATATCGTTGTTCCTACAGTATCGCAATATATCGCAATATATCGTATCGCTGCCCCCGTATCGTGATACGTATCGTATCACCAGATTCTTGCCAATACACACCCCTACTGTAATGTAGTACTCAGTTACTGTGATGTAGTACTCAGTTACTGTGATGTAGTACTCAGTTACTGTGATGTAGTACTCAGTTACTGTGATGTAGTACTCAGTTACTGTGATGTAGTACTCAGTTACTGTGATGTAGTACTCAGTTACTGTGATGTAGTACTCAGTTACTGTGATGTAGTACTCACGTAGTACTCAGTTACTGTGATGTAGTACTCAGTTACTGTAATGTAGTACTCAGTTACTGTGATGTAGTACTCAGTTACTGTGATGTAGTACTCATGTGTACTACTGTGTACTCAGTCACTGTAATACTGTGTAATACTGTGTACTCAGTCACTGTAATACTGTAATACTGTGTACTCAGTCACTATAATACTGTGTACTACTGTGTACTCAGGCTGGACTGGCGAGCCGTCAACGAGCTCCAGGAATTCGTTCCAGACGTGAAGAAGAAGTCGCACGACGTCATCGTCAAGATGTTGAAATACGACCTGGAGCGCTTCAAGTACTTCAAACAGCAAGGTACTAGTACTGCAGCGCTTCAAGTACTTCAAACAGCAAGGTACTAGTACTGCAGCGCTTCAAGTACTTCAAACAGCAAGGTACTAGTACTGCAGCGCTTCAAGTACTTCAAACAGCAAGGTACTAGTACTGCAGCGCTTCAAGTACTTCAAACAGCAAGGTACTAGTACTGCAGCGCTTCAAGTACTTCAAACAGCAAGGTACTAGTACTGCAGCGCTTCAAGTACTTCAAACAGCAAGGTACTAGTACTGCAGCGCTTCAAGTACTTCAAACAGCAAGGTACTAGTACTGCAGCGCTTCAAATGCTTCAAACAGCAAGGTACAGTAGTAATACTGCAAAGCCCTGAGACGAGGTACTAATACCACGTAGAACAGTAGTAATACTGCAAAGCCCTGAGACGAGGTACTAATACCACGTAGAACAGTAGTAATACTGCAAACTGCAAAGCCCTAGAACAGTAGTAATACTGCAAAGCCCTGAGACGAGGTACTAATACCACGTAGAACAGTACTAATACCACGTAGAACAGTAGTAATACTGCAAAGCCCTGAGACGAGGTACTAATACCACGTAGAACAGTAGTAATACTGCAAAGCCCTGAGACGAGGTACTAATACCACGTAGAACAGTAGTAATACTGCAAAGCCCTGAGACGAAGTACTAATACCACGTAGAACAGTAGTAATACTGCAAAGCCCTGAGATGAGGTACTAATACCACATAGAACAGTAGTAATACTGCAAAGCCCTGAGAAGCCCACGTAGAACAGTAGTAATACTGCAAAGCCCTGAGACGAGGTACTAATACCACGTAGAACAGTAGTAATACTGCAAACTGAGACGAGGTACCACGTAGAACAGTAGTAATACTGCAAAGCCCTGAGACGAGGTACTAATACCACGTAGAACAGTAGTAATAGCAAAGCCCAGTACTAATAGTAGAACAGTAGTAATACTGCAAAGCCCTGAGTAGAACAGTAGTAATACTGCAAAGCCCTGAGGAGGTACTAATACCACGTAGAACAGTAGTAATACTGCAAAGCCCACGTAGAACAGTAGTAATACTGCAAAGCCCTGAGACGAGGTACTAATACCACGTAGAACAGTAGTAATACTGCAAAGCCCTGAGAAGCCACGTAGAACAGTAGTAATACTGCAAAGCCCTGAGACGAAGTACTAATACCACGTAGAACAGTAGTAATACTGCAAAGCCCTGAGACGAGGTACTAATACCACGTAGAACAGTAGTAATACTGCAAAGCCCTGAGACGAGGTACTAATACCACGTAGAACAGTAGTAATACTGCAAAGCCCTGAGACGAGGTACTAATACCACGTAGAACAGTAGTAATACTGCAAAGCCCTGAGACGAGGTACTAATACCACGTAGAACAAAGCAAAGCCCTGAGACGAGGTACCTGAGACGAGTACTAATACCACGTAGAACAGTACTAATACCACGTAGAACAGTAGTAATACTGCAAAGCCCTGAGACGAGGTACTAATACCACGTAGAACAGTACTAGTACCACGTAGAACAGTAGTAATACTGCAAAGCCCTGAGACGAGGTACTAATACCACGTAGAACAGTAGTAATACTGCAAAGCCCTGAAAGCCCAGTAGTAATACTGCAAAGCCCTGAGACGAGGTACTAATACCCGTAGAACAGTAGAACAGTAGTAATACTGCAAAGCCCTGAGACGAGGTACTAATACCACGTAGAACAGTGCAAAGTAATACTGCAAAGCCCTGAGACGAGTAGAACAGTAGTAATACTGCAAAGCCCTGAGACGAGGTACTAATACCACGTAGAACAGTAGTAATACTGCAAAGCCCTGAGACGAGGTACTAATACCACGTAGAACAGTAGTAATACTGCAAAGCCCTGAGACGAGGTACTAATACCACGTAGAACAGTAGTAATACTGCAAAGCCCTGAGACGAGGTACTAATACCACGTAGAACAGTAGTAATACTGCAAAGCCCTGAGTAATACTGCAAAGCCCTGAGACGAGGTACTAATACGTAGAACAGTAGTAATACTGCAAAGCCCTGAAGGTACTAATACCACGTAGAACAGTAGTAATACTGCAAAGCCCTGAGAACAGTACTAATACCACGTAGAACAGTAGTAATACTGCAAAAGCCCTGAGACAGTAGGTACTAATACCACGTAGAACAGTAGTAATAACAGTAGTAATACTGCAAAGCCCTGAGTACTAATACCACGTAGAACAGTAGTAACTGCAAAGCCCTGACGAGGTACTAATACGTAGAACAGTAGTAATACTGCAAAGCCCTGAGACGAGGTACTAATACCACGTAGAACAGTAGTAATACTGCAAAAGGTACTAATACCACGTAGAACAGTAGTAATACTGCAAAGCCCTGAGACGAGGTACTAATACCACGTAGAACAGTAGTAATACTGCACGAGTACTAATACCACGTAGAACAGTAGTAATACTGCAAAGCCCTGAGACGAGGTACTAATACCACGTAGAACAGTAGTAATACAGTAGTAGAACAGTAGTAATACTGCAAAGCCCTAGAACAGTAGTAATACTGCAAAGCCCTGAGACGAGGTACTAATACACGTAGAACAGTAGTAATACTGCAAAGAACAGTAGTAATACTAATAAGCCCTGAGGTACTAATACCACGTAGAACAGTAGTAATACTGCAAAGCCCTGAGACGAGGTACTAATACCACGTAGAACAGTAGTAATACTGCAAACGTAGAACAGTAGAAATACTGCAAAGCCCTGAGACGAAGTACTAATACCACGTAGAACAGTAGTAATACTGCAAAGCCCTGAGTAATACTGCAAAGCCCTGAGACGAGGTACTAATACCACGTAGAACAGTAGTAATACTGCAAAGCCCTGAGACGAGGTACCTGTAGAACAGTAGTAATACTGCAAAGCCCAAAATACCACGTAGAACTAGAATACTGCAGTACTAATACCACGTAGAACAGTAGTAATACTGCAAAGCCCTGAGACGAGGTACTAGTACCACGTAGAACAGTAGTAATACTGCAAAGCCCTGAGACGAGGTACTAATACCACGTAGAACAGTAGTAATACTGCAAAGCCCTGAGACGAGGTACTAGTACCACGTAGAACAGTAGTAATACTGCAAAGCCCTGAGACGAGGTACTAATACCAGGTAGAACAGTAGTAATACTGCAAAGCCCTGAGACGAGGTACTAATACCACGTAGAACAGTACTAGTACCACGTAGAACAGTAGTAATACTGCAAAGCCCTGAGACGAAGTACTAATACCACGTAGAACAGTAGTAATACTGCAAAGCCCTGAGACGAGGTACTAGTACCACGTAGAACAGTAGTAATACTGCAAAGCCCTGAGACGAGGTACTAGTACCATGTAGTAATACTGCGTCCGTGTGCAGGCGTGTCCCTGCGCCGCGGCCGGTTCTCGCGGCAGGAAAACGACCGGATCAGGACGAACGTGTCGGACTTCCTGGCGCTGACGGGCGTGGCGTCGGCCAATCAGCTGCTGTTTCCTGAGCGCTACGGCGAGCTGGCGGCGGAGATCAGGAAGCTGAGGGTCCGGCACCGGTTCCTGGAGCGCATCGGTACGTTGTCCTCGCCGTCGCCACCATCGTCATGGTTACAGGCGTCACCTGACTCTCTGTCTCTGTTTCAGCGGACGACGTCCCGCGGCCGTGTCGCGACGTCAACGTCAGAGCGAGGAAGATGTTTGACGAGAGGAACCACATGGGGAGGTCAGTGCAGCCATGGTAACCGCGGCGGCGTGGTCGCCCGCCGGTCCGACGGCGTGGCGGCGTGGACGTAACCAACGTCCACATGGGGTTGCCATGGCTACCACACGGCGCTGCCTCAGCGTCTCATTGTTAGCATGCTAGGTGGCTAATGGTAACGGCCAATCGGGGCGACGCTGTGATGTCATCGACCACCTGGTCCAGTCTTGACCCCTGGTGGTCCAGACCCCCTGGTGGTCCAGTCTAGACCCCCTGGTGGTCCAGACCCCCTGGTGGTCCAGTCTAGACCCCCTGGTGGTCCAGACCCCCTGGTGGTCCAGACCCCCTGGTGGTCCAGTCCTGACCCCTGGTGGTCCAGTCCTGACCCCTGGTGGTCCAGTCTTGACCCCTGGTGGTCCAGACCCCCTGGTGGTCCAGACCCCCTGGTGGTCCAGACCCCCTGGTGGTCCAGACCCCCTGGTGGTCTAGACCCCCTGGTGGTCCAGACCCCCTGGTGGTCCAGACCCCCTGGTGGTCCAGTCTTGACCCCTGGTGGTCCAGACCCCCTGGTGGTCCAGACCCCCTGGTGGTCCAGTCTTGACCCCTGGTGGTCCAGTCTTGACCCCTGGTGGTCCAGACCCCCTGGTGGTCCAGACCCCCTGGTGGTCCAGTCTTGACCCCTGGTGGTCCAGTCTTGACCCCTGGTGGTCCAGACCCCCTGGTGGTCCAGACCCCCTGGTGGTCCAGACCCCCTGGTGGTCCAGTCCTGACCCCTGGTGGTCCAGTCTTGACCCCTGGTGGTCCAGTCTTGACCCCTGGTGGTCCAGACCCCCTGGTGGTCCAGTCTTGACCCCTGGTGGTCCAGACCCCCTGGTGGTCCAGACCCCCTGGTGGTCCAGTCTTGACCCCTGGTGGTCCAGTCTTGACCCCTGGTGGTCCAGACCCCCTGGTGGTCCAGTCCTGACCCCCGGTGGTCCAGACCCCCTGGTGGTCCAGACCCCCTGGTGGTCCAGACCCCCTGGTGGTCCAGTCCTGACCCCTGGTGGTCCAGACCCCCTGGTGGTCCAGTCCTGACCCCCTGTCTTCCCTCAGGTTCTCGGAGGAGGAGGTCAGGTCTCTGATCAAGCTACAGAATCTCCACGGTAACGACTGGAGGACGATCGGAGGGAAGATGGGCCGCAGCGTCTACGCCCTGGAGAAACGCTTCACCGCCCTCTGTAAGTCCCTCAGGCTGGGACCAGGTCTAGGACCAGACCTGAACCCGGTCCTGCTCAGCAGACCCAGACCAGGACCCGGCTGACCCCCCTCTGTCTCTGTGCAGCTACAGGTCGTGGGCCGTGGAGTCCAGATGAAGAGTCCAGGTTGATGCAGGCGCTGAGGATCTACCTGGAGGACCGGGCCCAGCAGAGTCCTGGTCCTGGTCTGACCCGAGACCAGCTGTGGAACAACCTGCCCTGGACCGAGATCAGCCAGCAGGTCCAGACCAGGTCCTGGATCAAGTGTCGCTTTAAGTGGTGAGTGCTGTAGATGTACAGGTGTTCAGCTGTACAGGTGTACAGGTGTTCAGGTGTACAGGTGTTCAGCTGTACAGGTGTTCAGGTTTACAGGTGTACAGGTGTTCAGGTGTTCAGGTGTTCAGGTGTTCAGGTGTACAGGTGTTCAGGTGTACAGGTGTTCAGGTGTTCAGCTGTACAGGTGTTCAGGTGTTCAGCTGTACAGGTGTTCAGGTGTACAGGTGTTCAGGTGTTCAGCTGTACAGGTGTTCAGGTGTTCAGCTGTACAGGTGTTCAGGTGTTCAGCTGTACAGGTGTTCAGCTGTACAGGTGTTCAGGTGTACAGGTGTTCAGGTGTTCAGGTGTACAGGTGTTCAGGTGTTCAGGTGTTCAGGTGTACAGGTTTACAGGTGTTCAGCTGTACAGGTGTTCAGGTGTTCAGGTGTACAGGTGTTCAGGTGTTCAGGTGTACAGGTGTTCAGGTGTTCAGCTGTACAGGTGTTCAGGTGTACAGGTGTTCAGGTGTTCAGGTGTTCAGGTGTACAGGTGTACAGGTGTTCAGGTGTACAGGTGTTCAGGTGTTCAGGTGTTCAGGTGTTCAGGTGTACAGGTGTTCAGGTGTTCAGGTGTACAGGTGTTCAGGTGTACAGGTGTTCAGCTGTACAGGTGTTCAGCTGTACAGGTGTACATGTGTACAGGTGTTCAGGTGTATTCATGTGTTCAGGTGTACAGGTGTTCAGGTGTACAGGTGTTCAGGTGTACAGGTGTATTCAGGTGTACAGGTTTACAGGTGTTCATGTGTACAGATGTTCAGGTGTATTCATGTGTACAGGTGTTCCGGTTTACAGGTGTACAGGTGTTCAGGTGTACAGGTGTATTCATGTGTTCAGGTGTACAGGTGTATTCATGTGTACAGGTGTTCAGGTGTTCAGGTGTTCAGGTGTACAGGTGTTCAGGTGTACAGGTGTACAGGTGTTCAGCTGTACAGGTGTTCAGCTGTACAGGTGTACATGTGTACAGGTGTTCAGGTGTATTCATGTGTTCATGTGTACAGGTGTTCAGGTGTATTCATGTGTTCAGGTGTACAGGTGTTCAGGTGTACAGGTGTTCAGGTGTACAGGTGTATTCATGTGTTCAGGTGTATTCAGGTGTTCAGGTGTACAGGTGTTCAGGTGTACAGGTGTTCAGGTGTATTCATGTGTACAGGTGTTCAGGTGTATTCATGTGTACAGGTGTTCAGGTGTATTCATGTGTACAGGTGTTCAGGTGTACAGGTGTTCGGGTGTACAGGTGTTCAGGTGTATTCATGTGTACAGGTGTTCAGGTGTTCAGGTGTATTCATGTGTTCATGTGTACAGGTGTTCAGGTGTACAGGTGTTCAGGTGTACAGGTGTATTCAGGTGTACAGGTTTACAGGTGTTCAGGTGTACAGGTGTTCAGGTGTATTCATGTGTTCAGGTGTACAGGTTTTCAGGTGTATTCATGTGTTCAGGTGTACAGGTGTTCAGGTGTACAGGTGTTCAGGTGTACAGGTGTACATGTGTACAGGTGTTCAGGTGTATTCATGTGTTCATGTGTACAGGTGTTCAGGTGTACAGGTGTTCAGGTGTACAGGTGTATTCAGGTGTACAGGTTTACAGTTGTTCAGGTGTACAGGTGTTCAGGTGTATTCATGTGTTCAGGTGTACAGGTTTTCAGGTGTATTCATGTGTTCAGGTGTACAGGTGTTCAGGTGTACAGGTGTATTCATGTGTTCAGGTGTACAGGTTTTCAGGTGTATTCATGTGTTCAGGTGTACAGGTGTTCAGGTGTACAGGTGTACAGGTTTTCAGGTGTTCAGGTGTATTCATGTGTACAGGTGTTCAGGTGTATTCATGTGTACAGGTGTTCAGGTGTATTCATGTGTTGAGGTGTTCAGGTGTATTCATGTGTACAGGTGTTCAGGTGTATTCATGTGTACAGGTGTTCAGGTGTATTCATGTGTACAGGTGTTCAGGTGTATTCATGTGTACTCGATCTCTGTGTTTCAGGTTCAATGTTCTGAAGCAGAAGTTGTTTTCAGGCGGCAGAACCAAAAACCGAGGAACCGAAGGACTTCAATTTAAAATCCACCTCATCAACAGGTGTTCAAGATTCACCTGACAGGTGTTCAGGTGATTCCTCTGACCTCACCTGCCTGTGTTGAGGTGTTCAGGTGTATTCATGTGTTCAGGTGTATTCATGTGTTCAGGTGTACAGGTGTACAGGTGTATTCACCTGACAGGTGTTCTGATTCACCTGACAGGTGTTCTGATGTCAGGTGACCAGGTGTTCTGATTCATCTGACCAGGTGTATTGATGTCAGGTGTACAGGTGTTCTGACCTCAGGTGACCGGGTGTCACCTGACCTCTGTATTCACCTGTGTACAGGTGTTCAGGTGTATTCATGTGTTCAGGTGTATTCATGTGTACAGGTGTTCAGGTGTATTCATGTGTACAGGTGTTCAGGTGTATTCAGGTGTTCAGGTGTATTCATGTGACCTCACCTCACCTGACCTCTGACCTCACCTGACACCTCACCTGACCTCTGACCTCACCTGACCTCAGCGTGTGTTTTTCAGATTGTACAACATGTGTGTGGACGACGACGCAGACATCGACTGGGACAAGGTTGCATTGAGTGTTGGGTAAGGTCAAAAGTCAATGTACTACCTGCAGTATTTCCTGAGGTATTCTATCAGGTGTTCAGTATTCTACAGGTGTTCAGGTGTATTTTCCTGAGGTGTTCAGGTGTATTCTGTACAGGTGTTAAGGTGTACTGTGTCTTTCAGGAGAGTCACTCCTCTGTGTGTACAGAAGAGTTTCAACAGACTGAAGGTTTCCAGAGTTCCCAACTGGGCCAGGCTATCACATGGAGGTTGGTACTACACCTGTATACACCTGTATATATACCTGTATACACCTGTATACACCCATATACACCTGTATACACCCATATAAACCTGTATATACCTGTATACACCTGTATACACCCATATACACCTGTATACACCCGTATACACCCATATACACCTGTATATACCTGTATACACCTGTATACACCCATATACACCTGTATACACCCATATACACCTGTATACACCTGTATACACCCGTATACACCTCTGACCTCACCTGACCTCTGACCTCACCTGACCTCTGATGTCACCTGACCCATATAAACCTGACCTATATACCTGTATACACCTGTATATACCTGTATACATCCTGGGACACCCATTGATAGGTCAAAAGTCAATGTACTACCTGCAGTATTTCCTGAGGTACTATCTGCAGTACTACCTGCAGTATTTCCTGTATACATCTGCAGTATACACCTAGTATACACTCCCATATACACCTGTATACAGACTGAAGGTTTCCAGAGTTCCAAACTACCTGTATACACCTGTATACACCTGTATACACCTGTACACACCTGTATATACCTGTATACACCAGTATATACCTGTATACACCCATATACACCTGTATACACCCGTATACACCCGTATACATCTGTATACACCTGTATATACCTGTATACACCCGTATACACCTGTATACACCCATATACACCTGTATACACCCGTATACACCTGTATACACCCGTATACACCTGTATACACCCGTATACACCTGTATATACCTGTATACACCTGTATATACCTGTATACACCTGTATACACCCGTATACACCTGTACACACCTGTATATACCTGTATACACCCGTATACACCCGTATACACCTGTATATACCTGTATACACCTGTACACACCTGTACACACCCGTATACACCTGTATATACTTGTATACACCTGTACACACCTGTATACACCCGTATACACCTGTATACACCCATATACACCTGTATACACCCGTATACACCTGTATATACCTGTATACACCTGTATACACCTGTATATACCTGTATACACCCGTATACACCTGTATACACCCATATACACCTGTACACACCCGTATACACCTGTACACACCTGTATATACCTGTATATACCTGTATACACCCATATACACCCGTATACACCCATATACACCCGTATACACCTGTATACACCTGTACACACCCGTATACACCCGTATACACCTGTATACACCTGTACACACCTGTATACACCTGTACACACCCGTATACACCTGTACACACCTGTATATACCTGTATACACCTGTACACACCTGTATACACCTGTATATACCTGTATACACCTGTACACACCTGTACACACCCGTATACACCTGTATATACTTGTATACACCTGTACACACCTGTATACACCCGTATACACCTGTATACACCCGTATACACCTGTATATACCTGTATACACCTGTACACACCTGTACACACCCGTATACACCTGTATATACCTGTATACACCTGTACACACCCGTATACACCTGTATATACCTGTATACACCTGTACACACCTGTATACACCCGTATACACCTGTATACACCTGTATACACCCGTATACACCTGTACACACCTGTATGTATACACCTGTATATACCTGTATACACCTGTACACACCTGTATACACCCGTATACACCTGTATATACCTGTATACACCTGTACACACCCGTATACACCTGTATACACCCGTATACACCTGTACACACCTGTATGTATACACCTGTACACACCTGTATACACCTGTATACACCTGTACACACCTGTATACACCCGTATACACCTGTACACACCTGTATGTATACACCTGTACACACCTGTACACACCTGTACACACACCTATCATTACAAGTTGTTACAAACACGTCAGTGGGCGACTCACCGAACTGAGGCGGCCATGTTGCATCCTGACCATAGGTAACCACGGAAACTGAGCGGCGCCGTCGGCTCAGTCTGTTAAAACTGTCTCCACTGTGTCGTGTGAGGAAGGACGGAGGCTGGTGGTGCATTCAGGTGCCTCAGCGCCTCACGTATCCCTCCGTCCAGGGTTAGAGCCTCACGTATCCCTCCGCCCAGGGTTAGCGCCTCACGTATCCCTCCGCCCAGGGTTAGCGCCTCACGTATCCCTCCGCCCAGGGTCAGCGCCTCACGTATCCCTCCGCCCAGGGTTAGCGCCTCACGTATCCCTCCGCCCAGGGTTAGCGCCTCACGTATCCCTCCGCCCAGGGTTAGCGCCTCACGTATCCCTCCGCCCAGGGTTAGCGCCTCACGTATCCCTCCGCCCAGGGTTAGCGCCTCACGTATCCCTCCGCCCAGGGTCAGCGCCTCACGTATCCCTCCGCCCAGGGTCAGCGCCTCACGTATCCCTCCGCCCAGGGTTAGCGCCTCACGTATCCCTCCGCCCAGGGTTAGCGCCTCACGTATCCCTCCGCCCAGGGTTAGCGCCTCACGTGTCCCTCGCCGTCCCTTTAACCGCTTCCTACGGACTGTACCTTTAACACATGACTGATTGTGTCGTCAGAGGTCGTGGACTACCTGCAGCAGAAGGAGGTTCCTGTCCTGAAGGAGAGACTGAAGGAGCAGCCGGAGCAGCCGGAGCAGCAGGAGGAGCAGGAGCAGAACTTCCTCCTCTCCGACATCTTCAGCTCTCAGGACGACCAGGACTTCGTCGAGGTCGACAACAGTCAGCTGACCTCGGGCCAATCAGGAAGCAGCAGGATGTAAGAGCAGTAGCTTTAACACATGACTATGGAGGTCGTGGACTAAAAAAAAGGTTCCTGTCCTGAAAGACTGAAGCCGCCCACCTTCTCTGTTGGCAGCAGGAGGAGCAGGAGCAGAACTTCCTCCTCTCCGACATCTTCAGCTCTCAGGACGACCAGGACTTCGTCGAGGTCGACAACAGTCAGCTGACCTCGGGCCAATCAGGAAGCAGCAGGATGTAAGAGCAGTAGCTGCTATGTGACTATGGAAAAAAAAAAACTCAAACACAAGCCCCGCCCACCTTCTCTGTTGGGGCGGGGCTTAGCGTAGCCACGCCCACATTCTCTGTTGGGGGCGGAGCTTAGCGTAGCCCCGCCCATCTTCTCTGTTGGGGGCGGAGCTTCCTGTCAGGACTGAGACACGTCGACCACAGGAAGCTGACTGGATGGAAGCTTTTATTTTGAAAACGGGATGGAAGCTTTTATTTTGAAGATGCTGGCGAATTGATTTCGATGTTTTACTTTTGTAATTAAATGAACGTTTCTCATTTCATCGTCATGTTTGGTTATTGATCACGTTGGTCAATATTATTGATCAGAAGCTGATGATCGATCAAACAATAAAACATCCATTTCAACCTCAAGCAAATACTATTAATAAATGAGAGATGTTATTATGGGATGTAAAGCCCTTGGAGACAAACTGGTGGTAATAGAACTGTCTTGTCTCCGTCCAACAGCAGCGTCCTCATGAACTGTGACACCAAACTTCTCTTTCAAACAACTTTATTTACAACGAGACGACAAACGCTGCTTCAATGACAGGAATAAAAAACAGACAGTCATCATCACCTCGTAGGTCAATGACATCATCACCTCGTAGGTCAATGACATCATCACCTCGTAGGTCAATGACATCATCACCTCGTAGGTCAATGACATCATCACCTCGTACGTCAATGACATCATCACCTCGTAGGTCAATGACATCATCAGCCGTGGTTTTATTTCTTTATTCGCTAAAGTTCACCGACTCACAAGGACTCTTATTTTGTAGTATTGCAAGTTGAGGAGAACTTCAACAGGACCTGGTGGTCTACATGCGGTCTGATGCATCCTGGGTACTGTAGTCCATTCAGCAGTGGTGCATTGTGGGTACTGTAGTCCATTCAGCAGCGGTGCATTGTGGGTACTGTAGTCCATTCAGCAGCGGTGCATTGTGGGTACTGTAGTCCATTCAGCAGCGGTGCATTGTGGGTACTGTAGTCCATTCAGCAGCGGTGCATTGTGGGTACTGTAGTCCAGTCACAGCGGTGCATTGTGGGTACTGTAGTCCATTCAGCAGCGGTGCATTGTGGGTACTGTAGTCCATTCAGCAGCGGTGCATTGTGGGTACTGTGGTCACTTGTGTGCGACGGCCTGCAGGCTGCTGGTTCTCTTCATGATGTTCGGGACAAACAGAAGTCCTGACGCTCTCTCGATGGTTTCTATGGGAACCAGGAAACGCTCCAGAGGAACCTTTTCGTCTATTGGTTCGTTGGGTAAGACGTAGGAGCGGAGCTCCACCCCCCTGCCGTCCGCCTGCTCCAGGATCAGCACCTGAGGAGACGGTTAGTGGAGACTGTAGATGACAAACTGTCCCTGAACGCAACACGCAGCGTCTAGAACAACGTGTTAGAGGTTCTGATGCACGTTGCCATAGGAACAGTCTCTGTATTTCCCTCTACAACAACTCTGTGTGGTAACGTTGTGTTATTATCTCATAGCGTGGTGAATGTGCAGGTCACAACTTGTCCACCAGAGCGTTGTGGAGTTGTTGGATTGTGTATTTGATGAGTTTGATGAGGGAAACCAAGAAATCCCATAATGAGCCTCCGTAGCGTAGCTCTGAGCAGCTCACGGCTCTGCTCCGCCGTTCTAAAAACAGCTTGCACCGACAATTAAAGGTAACAAACCTACTGCTATGACTATAGGGATTATGGTGATGCGACAGTCTGACTAAATGTTGAACTGTCCCTTTAACGGGTCTTTTCTGATGATGTCAGACTCGTCGGCTTAACTGATTGGTTGTCGTGGTGACGGCGGTTCGACTCACCTTGAAGAAGTGTGTTGGCACGGCAACGTGGTTTCGTCCAATGACCTGGTAACGGACGTAGAGTTTCCCATCAGCCTCCTGCCTGGACACACACACACACACACACACACACACACACACACACACACACACACACACACACACACACACACGTGATGACGTCATCCTACGGCTCCTCCCCCCGGCGCCCAGACAGACGGGTTACCATGGTTACCTGGGCAGGTAGAGCGGGCCGGTGCACACGTACACGTTGAGGTGACGTCGCGTCAGAGACCGGCTCAGCTTCTCCAGAGAGTTCCAGGTGGTCTGGTTCAGCTGGGGGTTCTGTTACCAGGCAACAAGCAGAGGACAGACGGCTTCTGTTACCAGGCAACAAGCAGAGGACAGACCTGACCCCGGCTGTAGACCGGGACCGGGTCTGTAGACCGGGACCAGAGGTCTGTAGACCGGGACCAGGTCTGTAGACCGGGACCAGAGGTCTGTAGACCGGGACCAGGTCTGTAGACCGGGACCAGAGGTCTGTAGACCGGGACCAGAGGTCTGTAGACCGGGACCAGAGGTCTGTAGACCGGGACCGGGTCTGTAGACCGGGACCAGAGGTCTGTAGACCGGGACCAGAGGTCTGTAGACCGGGACCGGGTCTGTAGACCGGGACCAGAGGTCTGTAGACCGGGACCAGAGGTCTGTAGACCGGGACCGGGTCTGTAGACCGGGACCAGAGGTCTGTAGACCGGGACCAGAGGTCTGTAGACCGGGACCGGGTCTGTAGACCGGGACCAGAGGTCTGTAGACCGGGACCAGAGGTCTGTAGACCGGGACCGGGTCTGTAGACCGGGACCAGAGGTCTGTAGACCGGGACCAGGTCTGTAGACCGGGACCAGAGGTCTGTAGACCGGGACCAGAGGTCTGCAGACCGGGACCGGGTCTGTAGACCAGGACCGGGTCTGTAGACCAGGACCAGGTCTGCAGACCGGGACCAGGTCTGTAGACCGGGACCAGGTCTGTAGACCAGGACCAGGTCCAGCTCTTACCTGGGGGGCCACGTTGCTGAGGTAGAAGGTGTCGTCCATGGCTTTCTGACTCCACTTGTGATTGGCTGCAGCCGCCAGGTGACCGCGGTCGAAGCCACTCCCCCTGTAGTCGCTATTGGTCGACCTGTGGAACACAGAGGTCTGTAGACGGGAGCAGAGGTTAGTAGGGGACCAGAGGGTCTGGGGGGGGGACCAGAGGTCTGGGGGGCTGCAGAGGTCTGGGACCGGGACCAGAGGTTAGTCTGTAGACCGGGACCGGGTCTGTAGGGGGGACCAGAGGTCTGTAGACCGGGACCAGAGGTCTGTAGACCGGGACCGGGATGGGGACCGGGCCAGAGGGTCTGTAGACCGGGACCAGGTCTGGGGGACCAGAGGTCTGTAGACCAGGACCAGAGGTCTGGGGACCAGGTCTTAGTCCGGGACCAGGTCTGCAGACCAGGACCAGGGGGGGTCCAGCTCTTACCTGGGGGGGGCCACGTTGTCTGAGGTAGAAGGGCTGCAGGCTTTTGACTCTTGTGATTGGCTGCAGAGGTTAGTCTGGGGGGTGACAGAGGTTAGTCTGGGGGGCAGAGGTTAGTCGGGGGGGGGTCAGAGGTTAGTCTGGGGGGGGGGGGCTGCAGAGGTTGCATGGGGGGGGGGCTGCAGAGGTTAGTCTGGGGGGGGGGGGCAGAGGTTAGGATGGGGGGGGCTGCAGAGGGGGGGGGCTGCAGAGGTTAGGATGGGGGGGCTGCAGAGGTTAGGATGGGGGGGCTGCAGAGGTTAGGTCTGGGGGGGGGCTGCAGAGGTTAGGATGGGGGGGGGGGGGGGCTGCAGAGGTTAGTCTGGGGGGGGGCTGCAGAGGTTAGTCTGGGGGGGGGGGCTGCAGAGGTTAGGATGGGGGGGGGCAGCAGAGGTTAGTCTGGGGGGGGGCTGCAGAGGTTAGTCTGGGGGGGGGGGCTGCAGAGGTTAGTCTGGGGGGGGGGGCTGCAGAGGTTAGTCTGGGGGGGGGGGGCTGCAGAGGTTAGGGGGGGGCTGCAGAGGGGGGGGGGCTGCAGAGGTTAGTCTGGGGTGGGGGGGGGCTGCAGAGGTTAGTCTGGGGGGGCTGCAGAGGGGGGGGGGCTGCAGAGGTTAGTCTGGGGGGGGGGCTGCAGAGGTTAGGATGGGGGGGGGGCTGCAGAGGTTAGTCTGGGGGGGGGGGGGCTGCAGAGGTTAGTCTGGGGGGGGGCTGCAGAGGTTAGTCTGGGGGGGGGGCTGCAGAGGTTAGGATGGGGGGGGGGCTGCAGAGGTTAGTCTGGGGGGGCTGCAGAGGTTACTTCCTGTCCGACTGGCCGGTTCAGGATGGGGGGGGGGGGGGGGGCTGCAGCCTCTCGGTTACCCAGGATCTGCGGGGGGGGGGGGCTAGGACAGAGGTTAGACTCTCTGGTCTTGATGTTGGCCAATGAGGGGAAGCCGTACTTCATCACGGCGCCGGAGCTTCCTGGACTCACCTGGACACACGGACACGACGTCTGAACATCTGGCTTCACGTTTACCTTTAATACGTTTTATATATTATTATCTATTATTATATTATTACCCTGCAGAGGTTAGTCTGGGGGGGCTGCAACAACCTCCACGGGGCTTGAAGGTTAAAGTCTGGTGGGGGGCTGCAGGAAGGCCAGTGGGGGGGGTCTAAAACCTCTTCTGGATCATTCTGCTGGAGAAACTATGTAAATACTTAGAGTCAGACAGCTGTAACATCTGTCAGAACATCTGGACACATCAGGACAGCTGTCCAACAGTAGTGTTTTTGGTCTTTCTGGGATGTTGAGGGTGATTTCTTAAATCAAGTTGTAACAAACCACAGAATCTTTTTTTCTGTCCTTCCTCGATGTGTCCAGATGTTCTCTGACAGATGTTACAGCTGTCTGACTCTAAGTATTTACATAGTTTCTCCAGCAGAATGATCCAGAAGAGGTTTAGACCCGTGTCTTTCCTGCAGCTCGTCCACCAGGTTTTAACCCTTCAAGCTCCGTGGAGGTTTTTCAACTTTATTTATAATATAGCTAACTGCTACATCATATACATCTATTATAGCTTTAAGGCTATTAGTTTTTAACGCGCGCGCGCGCGCGTGCACACACGCACCGTCAGCTCAGAAGCCTGGACTGTCGGTACCGGGAGAACCGGGACCTGGTGGAGGAGACCGGCTCCTGGACTCACCTGGACCTCGGGGCTCACAGGCGTCTGAACATCTGGCTCCGACTCCCGCTCCAAACATTAGGTATTATTCCGGTCCTCACCCACCTGCTCATGGTGACGGCGGCTTGAAGGTTAAAACCTCTTCTTATTCTGCTGGGAAACTACCTCCTGGTGACGCGCTCTGATGACGTCACACGGCGGCTCAGCGGCTCAGCTGCTGGTGACGCGCTCTGATGAGAAACTATGCATAAATATATAGAGTCAGACAGCATTCATCTTGTCAGAACATCTGGACGCCATCTTGGACAGCTGTTCCATCTGGACAACAGTCAGCTCAGACCGGGTTTAACATCTGTCAGAAATCTGGACAAATCAGGACAGCCTGTAACATCTTCAGAAATCTGGACAAATCGAAGGACATGGCTGTCCAACAGTAGTTGTTTTTAGATTTTTATGAACTTGTTGAATTTGATTAAATAAGATATTGATAACAATAAATAATCTTTTTTTCTGTCCTTCCTCGATGTGTCCAGATGTTCTCTGACAGATGTTACAGCTGTCTCGATGTGTCCAGATGTTAGTTAATTGTTATTTTGTTGACCTGTATTTAGTCATATTTCTTATCAGCAGTTATCCAGCTGAGGTTTAGACCCGAGTGTCTTTTGCTATGGTGATGAGGCCGGTTTTAAGTGTAAACCACTGGAGGTTTTTCAACTTTATTTATAATATAGCTAACTGCTACATCATATACATCTATTATAGCTTTAAGGCTATTAGTTTTTAAAACCGTCAGCTCAGAAGCCTGGACCTCCTTCTCCAGAAGAACTGACATCTCTGCATTGTTGGTGAATGAGCAAGACCGGTATTTACAATAATTTGACTTTTCTAGATCACCCCGGGTTATATCATCATTGCATTCTAACATCGAGGCCCAAACACCAAGATGGCGGTCCTCACCCACCTGTTCTCAATGGGACGGCAGCGTCAGATGCTGGTGACGTATATATCTGATGACATGGTATATCTATGGCGGCTCCGCTGCTGGTGACGCGCTCTGATGACGTCACACGGCGGCTCCCATGGCGGCTCCGCTGCTGGTGACGCGCTCTAATGACGTCGCACAGCAGCCAACGCGTCGCCATCAAAGATGGTTTAGAAACAAGACGCCCCACTCGGTACCTTTCTATAGGTACTATTCTATAACCTACTCTGTTACATATACTCTTCTATATGTACCCTTAGTACGTATTCCTCTACAGCCTAGTAGGTACTCTGCTGCAGTACATATACTCTTCTATAGGTATTCTTCTATATGTACCCTTAGTACGTATTCCTCTACAGCCTAGTAGGTACTCTGCTGCAGTATATATACTCTTCTATAGGTATTCTTCTATGTACTACAGCCTGTACTCTGCTGCAGTATTCTATAGGTATTCTTCTATGTACTACAGCCTGTACTCTGCTGCAGTATTCTATAGGTATTCTTCTATATTCTACAGCCTGTACTCTGCTGCAGTATTCTGTAGGTATTCTTCTGTGTACTATTCTATCCACAAGTTTCTTTAGAACGCTACCGGCAAAACCGGAAGCCAGTTTTGCCGGTTTGGTGGAATTGTACGTTTATGTTTCCAAGAAGAAAAAAAAAGAAATACATGCATTTACTGCGACTACCGAAACCATGGAAACGTAAACATAAAATTCCACCGGAAGAGCAAAACCGGCACGTTTTTTAACGTTGGGAAAAAGGTGGATATGTCCTGTTATTATGTGTTCATCTATATAATGAATCAATGATCAAACTCTAATCTGGGATCAACAGGTTGTTTTGATGAATGTACGTATCAGACCTGTTTTAAAGGGACAACGCGGAGTTTCTATTGGTTATAAAACAGTCTCACGTTAACGTGGATGAATCTACGCTACCCACACTTGTTAAAGGGACAACGCGGAGTTTCTATTGGTTATAAAACAGTCTCACGTTAATGTGGATGAATCTACTTGTTAATGGCTCCATTTTCCATCAATACATCGTTTTGTCTCTATCGTTATTTTGTTATTATTAGTGGTGGTGGAAATGCTGGTCGAGCCGACCAGTGTTTCCTTACTTTAGGTTTCACAGACGCGAATGAGAATAACGGCGATTATAGCGGCGTTATGGTGGGAACTACGACGGTAACTGAACCTCTTTGAACCGACGACTTTAATCCTAATGAATGAAAACACGAGTCCGTCTTCTACGGCGTGAAAACACTCCTGGTTGTCCCTTTAATGTCATCCTTCAACCGTTGGGTCCTGTTGCCGTGGAGATGCTCACATCCCATAAAGTTAGTTTCTATAGAGAGGTGGTATAGGTGGTGCATATGTTCCTACATCACCATGGTAACACACACGGTAACAGGTCGTTTACATCCTCAACGTCTCGGTTTTAAAGAGAATTAAATGAAATTTCCCAAAAATGTTTATTTTATTTTTAACATCAGCAGAACTTTATTATAAATGTCAACAACAACAACAACAACAACAACAACCATTATAATGTTTGTTATTATACTCAGACACACGCACACTGAAGCCCTGACCAAGATGGCCGCCGCGTTGACGTGCCGGACGATGCGGCGTCTACGTGTAAATATCTATGGCTGTGATGATGTCATTTCCTGGATCAGTAAACAGTAAACTGGTTCTTCTGGGTTTTCAACTGTTAGGTGTGATGTCATCGGGGGCGTGGCCTCAGCAGGAAGCGGCGGCGAGCAGACTCAGAGCCAACACGTAGAGCTGTGATGTCATCGGGGGCGTGGCCTCAGCAGGAAGCGGCGGCGAGCAGACTCAGAGCCAACAGGTAGAGCAGACTCAGCAGGAAGCGGCGGCGAGCAGACTCGCCAACACGTAGAGCTGTGATGTCAGAGCAGACTCAGTGCCAACAGGTAGAGCTGTGAGGTCAGAGTCGAGGACGAGCCCTCGGCGTCGTCGAGGCAACCGCCCTTCTTCAGACAGACGCTTTTCTCACAGAGGGTACCTGCACACACGATGACATCATCATTGTACTGATGACATCACCAGGCCCCGCCCAGCGCCCAGCGCCGCGCCGGCCGAGCGTTTACCTGAGAAGTTCTCCGTGCAGTCGCAGCGCTGGAAGTCCACGCAGGTTCCTCCGTTCTGGCAGCGGCGCCGCTCGCCGTCGCACACGTTCTCTGGAGGTTCAACAGCCAATCATCAATCATCAGTCAATACGACGCTGTGACATCACGGGTGGCGGCGGTCGTACCTGTGCAGCGCGCCTCGGCTCCTCTCCAGGTGAATCCAGGTAAACAGGAGTCACAGCGCCGCCCGGTGGATCCGTCCTGACACTGACAGCGACCGCCGTCCGAGCAGTGTGGCGAGACGCTGCCGGCGGCGTCGCAGGCGCATTCTGACCGCCGCGTCGTTACCATCGCCATGGAAACAGACGCCACATCGTTATCATCGCCATGGAAACAGACGCCACATCGTTATCATCGCCATGGAAACAGACACCACATCGTTATCATCGCCATGGAAACAGACACCACAGTGTATATTATATATTACTATATTCTATATTATCGTGTTCTAAATTATTATATATATATTGTTATATTCTATGTTAGTATATTATATATTATTATTATTATTATTATTATATTCTATATCACGGCCACCAACGTCTCCAGTACGTCAACATGACCTCATGAAAGTGTGTGTGTGTGTGTGTGCGTGTGCGTGTGTGTGTGTGTGTGTGTGTGTGTGTGTGTGTGTGTGTGTGTGTGTGTGTGTGTGTGTGTGTGTGTGTGTGTGTGTGTGTGTGTGTGTGTGTGCGTGCGTGCGTGCGTGCGTGCGTGCGTGCGTGCGTGCGTGCGTGCGTGCGTGTGTCACTGACCTAAACAGATGTTTTCGTCGTCCATCGGCAGCGAGGCGTCTCTATAGTAACCAAGGCGACAGAACTGACAGTTCTGTCCTCGCGTGTTGTGTTTGCAGCTCACACACGTGACCACGTTGATGAAGTCAATGAAGCTGCAGCGGTTTGAGTGGCCGTTACACTCACAGTCTGCACACACACACACACACACACACACACACACACACACACACACACACACACACACACACACACACACACACACACACACACACACACACACACACACACACACACATTGGTCGTCTTAAAGGATAATTATGGTTTTTTTACAACCTGGACCTTATTTCTATCCTAAACTCCGATCATCTCCTCCTCAGATCACTGTGGTGTCGTTCCAAGCGGTTGTGATGAAAGTATCTCCATCCAGAGCCGCGTATATCCCATAATAATAATGGAGTCTACAGCCTCTAAATAACACATTATCTGCTGAGAAACTCCTTCATTAGTTCTGATCGGCTGGTGCTGTTCCCTCTGAGTCCAGCTTAGCTGTAGGTTGACCTCTGACCTCTGACCTGGATGATGTCATCTCTGTAGGTTGACCTCTGACCTCTGACCTGCATGATGTCATCTCTGTAGGTTGACCTCTGACCTCTGACCTGGATGATGTCACTTGAAATAAGGTCCAGGTTGAAAGATACAGATTGTTTTATACAATAACTGGATGAATGTGAAGTCTGAAGAGTGTGTTTCCAGTTTGTGTACAAAACCTTGTTTAAGGTTTGTCATCTGTGGCAATACAGATGTGTACATGTATGTGCATGTGCGTACATGTATGTGCATGTGCGTACATGTATGTGCATGTGCGTACATGTATGTGCATGTGTGTACATGTATGTGCATGTGCGTACATGTATGTGCATGTGCGTACATGTATGTGCATGTGTGTACATGTATGTGCATGTGCGTACATGTATGTGCATGTGCGTACATGTATGTGCATGTGTGTACATGTATGTGCATGTGTGTACATGTATGTGCATGTGCGTACATGTATGTGCATGTGTGTACATGTATGTGCATGTGTGTACATGTATGTGCATGTGCGTACATGTATGTGCATGTGTGTACATGTATGTGCATGTGCGTACATGTATGTGCATGTGCGTACATGTATGTGCATGTGTGTACATGTGCACATACATGACATTTGTTCTATTACTGTGTAATAACCATGTAAGAAACAAAGAAGGAGACACATGAGACAACATGGACACTGATGGACAGACTCGTCCAATCACAACCCGGGTCCTTCCTACATCACTACACAGCACTGGTAACCTTGACAACAATGCATATCTAGTGAGTTACCATGGAAACAGTCAGGGGCTAAACACCTGAACATCTACTGTCAACCTAGAGAGAGTAGGAACCATCCACTACCAGGAACCATCCACTACCAGGAGGGGGCGGGGCTACTCCTCTGCCAGGGGGGGGCGGGGCTTCTCCTCTACCAGGGGGCGTGGCCAAGACGGGGGCGTGGCCACGACGAGGGGCGTGGTCACGGCGGGAGGGGGCGGGGCTACTCCTCTACCAGGGGGCGGGGCTACGACGGGGGGCGTGGCCACGGCGGGAGGGGGCGGGGTTACTCCTCTACCAGGGGGCGTGGCCATGACGGGAGGGGGCGGGGCTACTCCTCTACCAGGGGGCGTGGCCACGACGGGGGGCGTGGCCATGACGGGAGGGGGCGGGGGGAGGGGGCGTGACCATGGTTACTCCTCTATCAGGGGGCGGGGCTACGACGGGGGGCGGGGCCAGGCGGGGGGGGGGCGGGGCTACTCCTCTACCAGGGGGCGTGGCCACGACGGGGGGCGGGGCTATGACGGGGGGCGTGGCCACGGCGGGAGGGGGCGTGGCCACGACGGGGGGCGGGGCTATGACGGGGGGCGTGGCCACGGCGGGAGGGGGCGGGGCTACGACAGGAGGGGGGCAGCTGGTTCGAGCCAGTCTTACCCTGAAACGTCACGTAGGCGATCTTAGACAGCTGACTGAACTTCGGTCCTCCTGGAATCAGAAGCTTCTGGGTCGCTTTGGACACAGAGAGAAGTCTGTAACCACAGCAACAAGCGAGGAACTAACTACCAATCAGAGCTCAGAACCTATGCCACAGTATCGTCAGGTACATTTATGAGTGTGACGGATGTTATTTAGTTGGGACTTGACGATGCCAAGAGGTCGTGGGATCGGTCCCCACTCTGTCTGAACCAAACAAGCAATGCAGTTTCTACTACTACTAATGCTGGCTAGTACTAGTAGCCTACTGGTACTACAAGTACTACTAGTACTACTAGTGCTACTAGTGCTACTAGTGCTGTTGCTGATGCTGGTCAGTAGGTGGCGTTGTTTCTACAAATACCTTTCTTCTCAAAGCTTTTCTCTTGTCTTTCCTCCTTGGATTCTGTCTTTGTTTCCTGTTCGGCTTCAACAGAGAGACAAGACACGAGTGTGTGTTAAAACATGAGCAGAGTTTATTTGGACCGATCGACGTGAAGCTGCAGCTGTTGCCATAGAAACGTTACGTCAAAGTTCATTCAAAGCTACTGTGAGAATCAGCTGTTTGTAGCCTCCATCCTCTAGAAACACGAGGCAACAGCTGCAGCGGAGGTCGTTAGTTAGTTCATCGTCTCAGGAAGACTGGAGTTGTTTTTACTCTGTAACACAAAATAGAGGCAGAAATTCTCAACACAAGCTCTTGTTTGTACCTTTCTCCTCCCTTTCTGTCGTCTCTGGTCTGGAGTCCTCCTTCTGGCTGAACTCTGACCCCCCCGATGGTCCAGCAGCAGCCGAAGTGGTTTCAGATGTTTCTTCTTGAGACGCTGAAGGAGGCAGGACTAGTCCTGGATCATTATCCGGCCGTGAGTCCAGACCAGAACTTACAGGATCTGGTGGATCTACAGGATCTGGTGCAGGAGGATCTGGTTCTCTGTCTGTCCAGGTTGGGATGGAATCCAATCCAAGATCCAACAGATCCCATTCAGAAATATCAAGAGATTCAAGAGAATCGTCAGGAAGGATCTCAGGACCACCGACCGCATCCGGTCCGACATCTGGTCCTGGTTGTGTGTCTTCTGGGAAAGGGAAGGTGAAGTCCACAGGGGCCAGATCACCGGCAGCAGGGTCAGCCCCGTTTACCGCAGTGGGACTCGAGTCTGGAGCAGCATCGGCCCCTCCCTCCTCGGAGGGAGGAGACAAGGACTCTACAGGAGCGTCGGGAGCATTGGGAGCTGGAGGGGGAGCGTCGGGAGGAGACACCTCAGGAGTTACTCCATCAGGAAGAGGAACATCTACCAGAGAGTCTGGAGTCCTAGAGGACGGCACTTCTGGAGGAACATCTGGAGGACGTACATCAGGAGAAGGTTTATCTGAAGGAGGGACATCAGGAGAAGGTGATTCAAGACGGGGAGGTAGACCAGAGGGAGGCGCGTCAGGAGACAGTACGTCAGGAGAGGGAATATCTGGGAGAGGAACATTAGAGAGAGGTATGTCTGGAAGTGGTGCTTCAGCAGGAGGAGGTTCTGGAGAAGGTACATCTGGCAGAGGTACATTAGAAAGAAGTACATCTGGAGGCGGTACTTCTGGTGGTAATTGAGTCGGTGGTACATCAGGAGGTGGAATATCTACTGGAGTGTCTGAAGGAACGTCGGGAGTCGTCTCTTCTCCTGCCGAAGGCGGAGCCGCTCCAGTTGGACCGGGTGGAGCCGACGCTGTGGGTGAAGAGTCTCCAGGTCGTTGGGTTATTTCTGCCGTGGCCGTCGGAGGTTGGACTCCGGTTGACGTAGTACCCTCTGCAGACAGCGGGGTAGTACTGGCGATCGGGTCGGTAGCGACAGTCCCAGAGGGGGCGGAGTCTGTGCTGTCCGGTGAGGAAGCGGAGTCAAAGGGTGGAGTCACTGGGTCAGAAACAGACACCTCAGAGTCAGAACTGGAGCCTGGGACCACGGGGTCGACGGTGGAGAGACTGGAAGTACTACTAGCGGTACTAGTGGTGGAGTCTGGTACTGCGTCTGGGGCACCAGGCTCCGGAGCAGGACCGCTGTCCGCCGGACGTCCTGCCGTACCGCTAAACCCTGGGAGCGGATCTGAACCTGTTCTACCAACAACACTACTGACACTAGTAAAAACTGTAGTACTGGAGACAAAAACTGTAGTAGCAGCAGCTTCCACAGAGTCTTCAGCGTCACTAGTACTACTGAAGGAAGTTGTAAAACTAGTATCAGTCCAGGAGGTACTGATAGGAGGAGCAGTGTCCGTACGAAGTACTGAGATCGTTTCAGGACGAGTACTTGTTTCTTCAGTGATAGTACTCCATGTATCAGTGGTGGTAGGAGTACTCCATGTATCAGTGGTGGTAGGAGTACTCCATGTATCAGTGGTGGTAGGAGTACTCCATGTATCAGTGGTGGTAGGAGTACTCCATGTATCAGTGGTGGTAGGAGTACTCCATGTATCAGTGGTGGTAGGAGTACTCCATGTATCAGTGGTGGTAGGAGTACTCCATGTATCAGTGGTGGTAGGAGTACTCCATGTATCAGTGGTAGTAGGAGTACTCCATGTATCAGTGGTGGTAGGAGTGCTCCATGTATCAGTGGTGGTAGGAGTGCTCCATGTATCAGTGGTAGTAGGAGTACTCCATGTATCAGTGGTGGTAGGAGTACTGCCTGTATCTGGGCTTCCTGTACTCGAATAGACAGCATCAGTAATCACTGTATCCAGAGGAGTACTTGTAGTACTGTCTAAGGTAATGCTGGGTTCAGTGGAAGTGCCAGTAGTAGCAGCACTGTCAGAAGTAGTACTGTCAGAAGTAGTACTGTCAGTTCTAATAGCTAGAGTACTGTAACTGTCAGTAGTTACAATACTGTCTGTCGTAGAGCTGTCAGTAGTACTCGTCTTTGTATCGCTGATAGTGATACTGTCAGTAGTAGTAGTAGTAGTAGTAGTAGTAGTGGTAGTAGTAGTAGTGGTAGTAGTAGTAGTAGTAGTAGTGGTAGTAGTAGTAGTAGTAGTGTCAGTCTCTCCATCTGATGAGGCAGAAGGTCTATCAGATGCTGCTGAGTTAGAGTCGTCGGCCGCTGTCAGAGAAGAAGAATTACGTCTCTTTAGTCAATCTCACTTTTCTCCCCCCGCCCCCCGATACAGAGACAGACAGGTAGAGAGACAGACAGACAGACAGACAGACAGACAGACAGACAGACAGACAGACAGACAGACAGACAGACAGACAGACAGACAGGTAGACAGACAGACAGACAGACAGACAGACAGACAGACAGACAGACAGACAGACAGACAGACAGACAGACAGACAGACAGACAGGTAGAGAGACAGACAGACAGGTAGACAGACAGACAGACAGACAGACAGACAGACAGACAGACAGACAGACAGACAGACAGGTAGAGAGACAGACAGACAGACAGACAGACAGACAGACAGACAGGTAGACAGACAGACAGACAGACAGACAGACAGACAGACAGACAGGTAGAGAGAGAGACAGACAGACAGACAGACAGACAGACAGACAGACAGACAGACAGACAGGTAGAGAGACAGACAGACAGACAGACAGACAGGTAGAGAGACAGACAGACAGACAGAGACAGATAGACAGGTAGACAGACAGACAGGTTAGAGAGACAGACAGACAGACAGACAGACAGACAGACAGGTAGAGAGACAGACAGACAGACAGACAGACAGGCAGACAGACAGACAGGTAGAGAGACAGACAGACAGACAGACAGACAGACAGACAGACAGACAGACAGACAGACAGACAGACAGACAGACAGACAGACAGACAGACAGGTAGAGAGACAGACAGACAGACAGACAGACAGACAGGTAGAGAGACAGACAGACAGACAGACAGACAGACAGACAGACAGACAGGTAGAGAGACAGACAGACAGACAGGCAGACAGATACACAGGTAGAGAGACAGACAGGTATCAGTACTTACTGGCTGCTGGTTCAGCCACCTCACCTGAAAGAGACACCACATGTTATTGACTCAGACTGATGTCAGCTCATCCCTGCATCCTGATTGGTTCCTGAATGTTCCAGTGGTGTGTGTGTGTGTGTGCGCGTGTGCGTGCGTGACGTACAGGTGTTGGCCGTGCCTCGGGGCAGAGGCAGGTACGACCCGGGTCTCCAGCTGCGGGGATCGAACCCGCGGTCGCAGCGCTCACAGTCCTGACCCGCAGTGCCGTGGTCGCAGGAACACTGCAGCGTCGCATCCTGTAGCGCACACTGAGACGCATGCAGGTTACACTTACACCTAGAAACACACACACACACACACTCTGTGAAGTGTTCTTTTTTAAACATAAGCGTCAGCGTGTACGTTAAAAGCCGTAGCTCATGGTTGATGCTGTAACGCCACCATCAGGACGATTAGAACATTTAGATCTGTCATCATCGTCGTCCCTGCTGGGACTCGAACCCACAACCTCTGACACCAACACCCAGCTCCGAACTCACTGAGCCAATTGTCTGGAAGTGAAACCTGAACCTGTTCTGAGTGGACGAGGCAAAGATCAATACATTTGATTTCATGTGATTTTCAGGAAAGAGGCCGAAGATACAGGAATTTATGGGAGACAGGAATGGGTTTGGGAATTCTTTGGGACTGTAAAGTGTTCCTACTGTATCTTATCCCCTCCCACGTTCCATATGACCCCTTCTGGCTCTGTGATTGGTCGGCAGTGTGTTACCTGCTCTGTGATTGGTCGGCAGTGTGTTATCTGCTCTGTGATTGGTCGGCAGTGTGTTACCTGCTCTGTGATTGGTCGGTTACCTGGCAGGGACGTCGATGTTGGAGATGGCGTAGAAGTACTTGAGCAGGTTGTCTCTCTGGACGTAGGTGCCGCCCAGCGCCGGGCGCAGCAGCCTCAGGCGCAGGTTGGTGAAGGTGAAGAACTCCCTCAGACCCTTCATCGTCTCCATCCGCGTGTACAGAGCGTCCATGTTGATCAGCTTCGGACCCGCGAACACCGCGAACCGAGCGCGCACCTCGAACGCCACGATCTTTTCCTCCTGTGGGTCACACGGCTACCGTCACTTCACCTGAGTTTGTTTCCACAGCAACGTCAACGGCCGTGTGATTGGTCGGTCCGTCACCCACCTTGGCTCCGACCCAGCGCGAGTACTGCTCCGTGCAGATGACCCGGGTCAGGTTGGTCGGCGCCAAGTCCAGGACACGTTTGGGCGCCATTCCAAAGGCATCCAGGCAGTCATCGGCGTAGAACTGGTACGGCTGCCAGGACGCACCTGCAACGATCAATACAGCTCACCTGGTCTCACCTGGTCCCACCTGGTCTCACCTGGTCTCACCTGGTCTCACCTGGTCTCACCTGGTCCCACCTGTCCCTGGTCTCACCTGGTCTCACCTGGTCTCACCTAGTCTCATCTGTCCCTGGTCTCACCTGGTCTCATCTGGTCTCACCTGGTCTCACCTGGTCCCACCTGTCCCTGGTCTCACCTGTCCCTGATCTCACCTGGTCCCACCTGTCCCTGGTCTCACCTGGTCCCACCTGGTCCCACCTGTCCCTGGTCTCACCTGTCCCTGATCTCACCTGGTCTCACCTGTCCCTGGTCTCACCTGGTCCCACCTGGTCCCACCTGTCCCTGGTCTCACCTGGTCTCACCTGGTCCCACCTGTCCCTGGTCTCACCTGGTCTCACCTGGTCCCACCTGTCCCTGGTCTCACCTGGTCCCACCTGTCCCTGGTCTCACCTGGTCTCACCTGGTCCCACCTGGTCCCACCTGTCCCTGGTCTCACCTGGTCTCACCTGGTCCCACCTGTCCCTGGTCTCACCTGGTCTCACCTGGTCCCACCTGTCCCTGGTCTCACCTGGTCTCACCTGTCCCTGGTCTCACCTGGTCCCACCTGGTCTCACCTGTCCCTGGTCTCACCTGGTCTCACCTGGTCTCACCTGGTCTCACCTAACCCTCAGACTGCATCGAGGAACCTGATTGGCTCACCTTTGTCCATGGACTTCTCCAGCACCATGCTGGTTGGTCGGCCGTACTCGAAGGTGATGATGATGTCATCGACCACCTCCAGACTCTTGTTCCAGGACAGCGTGATGTTGGCCAATAGTGGCTCAGGATACCTGGACCAGGTGACGGTCTGCCAGTAGGTGACGAGGCCGCCGCGCTCGCGGTCGCCCATCAGCTGCGGCGGGTGAGACAGATCCGGACTCGACGCGTCGCACTCATCGCTGCACAGGTACGGGTTCTCCTGAGGACATATGACCGTTAATGACCACGACTGACCGTTAACGACCACGACTGACCGTTAACGACCACGACTGACCGTTAACGACCACGACTGACCGTTAATGACCACGACTGACCGTTAATGACCACGACTGACCGTTAACGACCACGACTGACCGTTAATGACCACGACTGACTGTTAACAACCACGACTGACCGTTAACAACCACGACTGACCGTTAATGACCATGACTGACCGTTAATGACCACGACTGACCATTAATGACCACGACTGACCGTTAACAACCACGACTGACTGTTAATGACCACGACTGACCGTTAACGACCACGACTGACCGTTAATGACCACGACTGACTGTTAACAACCACGACTGACCGTTAATGACCATGACTGACCGTTAATGACCACGACTGACCATTAATGACCACGACTGACCGTTAACAACCACGACTGACTGTTAATGACCACGACTGACCGTTAACGACCACGACTGACCGTTAATGACCACGACTGACCGTTAATGACCACGACTGACCGTGTGTGTGTGTGTGTGTGTGTGTGTGTGTGTGTGTGTGTGTGTGTGTGTGTGTGTGTGTGTGTGTGTGTGTGTGTGTGTGTGTGTGGGGATTAACCCTGAGGTTAATCTGATCAGAGTTTATCTTTACCTTCAGCTGCTGCTGCCAACTGTCACCACTAGCAACTAGTAACACTCTGGTCTCTATGGTAACCATACCACAACAACCAATCAGTATAGCCCGTTTTTTAAAGGGCTTTACATCCCATAATAACAACATCCTCTGTCCTTAGACCCTCACATCCACTGAGGACAAACACAGAGACAGACGAGGATCCCTCCCCAGGACAGACAGGGGGGGGGGGGGGGCACTGCCCTGGTGGTGGTGGTGGTGGTGGGGGGGGGGCACTGCCCTGGGGGGGGGGGGGGGGGAGTTTCCCAGAGGATCAATTATAGCAACTCACAGCCTGCGGGGGGGGGGGGGCACTGCCCTGGGGGGGGGGGGGGATTCATCCATAACGGGGGGGGGGGGGGGGGAAGCGGGTTTCCCGAAGACGGAGTTTCCCAGAGGATCAATTATAGCAACTCACAGCCTGCGGGGGGGGGCACTGCCCTGGGGGGGGGGGGGGGGGGCCCAACCCTGGGGGGGGGGGCACTACCCTGCGGGGGGGGGGGGGGGCACTGCCCTGCGGGGGCAGCAGATGACTGGCGGGACTAATGTGAGCAGCAGTTGCTCTGTCTGCTCCTCCATGTATTATGGGATGGCTGTTCACTGGAATGTAGAGTTTGTTTGGTCCAGTCTAGGCGGTCAGATACCGACTGTATGGAAAACATCAACCTATCCCATAATACTAATGTCCTAGTTGTGTAGTTGTGTAGTAGTTGTGTAGTTGTGTAGTAGTTGTGTAGTTGTGTAGTAGTTGTGTAGTTGTATAGTAGTTGTGTAGTTGTGTAGTAGTTGTGTAGTAGTTGTGTAGTTGTATAGTAGTTGTGTAGTTGTGTAGTAGTTGTGTAGTAGTTGTGTAGTAGTTGTGTAGTTGTATAGTAGTTGTGTAGTTGTGTAGTAGCTGTGTAGTTGTGTAGTAGTTGTGTAGTAGTTGTGTAGTTGTATAGTAGTTGTGTAGTAGTTGTGTAGTTGTATAGTAGTTGTGTAGTAGTTGTGTAGTTGTGTAGTAGTTGTGTAGTAGTTGTGTAGTAGCTGTGTAGTTGTGTAGTAGTTGTGTTGTAGTTGTGTAGTTGTATAGTAGTTGTGTAGTTGTGTAGTAGTTGTGTAGTAGTTGTGTAGTTGTATAGTAGTTGTGTAGTAGTTGTGTAGTTGTATAGTAGTTGTGTAGTAGTTGTGTAGTTGTATAGTAGTTGTGTAGTAGTTGTGTAGTTGTGAAGTAGTTGTGTAGTAGTTGTGTAGTAGCTGTGTAGTTGTGTAGTAGTTGTATAGTAGTTGTGTAGTTGTGTAGTAGTTGTGTAGTTGTATAGTAGTTGTGTAGTAGTTGTGTAGTTGTGTAGTAGTTGTGTAGTTGTATAGTAGTTGTGTAGTTGTGTAGTTGTATAGTAGTTGTGTAGTAGTTGTGTAGTTGTGTAGTAGTTGTGTAGTAGTTGTGTAGTAGCTGTGTAGTTGTGTAGTAGTTGTGTAGTAGTTGTGTAGTTGTGTAGTAGTTGTGTAGTAGTTGTGTAGTTGTATAGTAGTTGTGTAGTAGTTGTGTAGTTGTGTAGTAGTTGTGTAGTAGCTGTGTAGTTGTGTAGTAGTTGTGTAGTAGTTGTGTAGTAGTTGTGTAGTTGTATAGTAGTTGTGTAGTAGTTGTGTTGTAGCTGTGTAGTTGTGTAGTAGTTGTGTAGTAGTTGTGTAGTAGTTGCGTAGTTGTGTAGTAGTTGTGTAGTAGTTGTGTAGTAGCTGTGTAGTTGTGTAGTAGTTGTGTAGTAGTTGTGTAGTAGTTGCGTAGTTGTGTAGTAGTTGTGTAGTAGTTGTGTAGTAGTTGTGTAGTAGTTGTGTAGTAGCTGTGTAGTTGTGTAGTAGTTGTGTAGTAGTTGTGTAGTAGCTGTGTAGTTGTGTAGTAGTTGTGTAGTAGTTGTGTAGTAGCTGTGTAGTTGTGTAGTAGTTGTGTAGTAGTTGTGTAGTTGTATAGTAGTTGTGTAGTAGTTGTGTAGTAGTTGTGTAGTAGCTGTGTAGTTGTGTAGTAGTTGTGTAGTAGTTGCGTAGTTGTATAGTAGTTGTGTAGTTGTGTAGTAGTTGTGTAGTAGTTGTGTAGTAGCTGTGTAGTTGTGTAGTAGTTGTGTAGTAGTTGTGTAGTAGTTGTGTAGTGGTGTAGTAGTTGTGTAGTAGTTGCGTAGTTGTGTACTAACCAGTGTGCAGAACCTCTCGGGGGGGTTTCCACAGGTGATCCCTGGGGGGTCGACCCTGATCTGTAGTTGTGTAGTTGTATAGTAGTTGTGTAGTAGTTGTGTAGTTGTGTAGTAGTTGTGTAGTTGTGTAGTAGTTGTGTAGTTGTGTAGTTGTATAGTAGTTGTGTAGTAGTTGTGTAGGTGTATAGTAGTTGTGTAGTAGTTGTGTAGTTGTGTAGTAGTTGTGTAGTAGTTGTGTAGTAGCTGTGTAGTTGTGTAGTACTTGTGTAGTAGTTGTGCAGTTGTGTACTAACCAGTGTGCAGAACCTCTCGGGGGGGTTTCCACAGACCTGATCTGTAGTTGTGTAGTTGTATAGTAGTTGTATAGTAGTTGTGTAGTAGTTGTGTAGTTGTGTAGTAGTTGTGTAGTAGTTGTGTAGTAGTTGTGTAGTAGTTGTGTAGTAGTTGCGTAGTTGTGTACTAACCAGTGTGCAGAACCTCTCGGGGGGGTTTCCACAGGTGATCCCTGGGGGGTCGACCCTGATCTGCATGGCCTCCCTCATGTTGGCGGGCGGCGGCTGACAGGCGTAGAACTCCCATCCCGGCCCCGCCTCCGAGCTGCGCAGCGAGCGGCACAGGCCCAACGGATCGCCGGTCTGAGTCTGGACCAGCGCCGGCATGAGGACCAGGAGAGGGAGGAGGGACAGGGACATGGTGGATTGACCATAAGACGGACAGGAAGTCACATCCCCGCTGGTTCAGGTGGTCGTCATGGTTACGGAGTTGTTGCTGGTTACCATCCATCCATCAGGTCGTCGCCATGACGACCATGAAGTCTCCTCCAGTCCAGTGGAACAAGTCCTGAAGAAGAGTTAGGGACACACTGTGACATGGGTTCATTCAGACGGGGACGTTCAGACGTTCAGACGTTCAGACGGGGACGTTCAGACGGGGACGTTCAGACGTTCAGACGGGGACGTTCAGACGAGGACGTTAAGAAGTGGACGTTCAGACGTTTTATGTTAATTTATATGAGTCGGGGATCGTTCAGATAGGGACATTCAAATAATACGATTTCAAACTGGGACGTTCAGACGTTCAGATTCACCATTTTCAGATAGAAAATGCTCTAGGTACACGTTCAATAAATCGGGGACGTTCCCCGGGGACGTATAAAGGCGTTTCAGACGGGGACGTTCTGATGGACGGGTAATTAATCAGCATCTAAAACACAAAGCCTCCCGATTCATTTTCAATGGCTATAATTACAGTGATTCATAAAAAAACAAAGACCCCTTAAAATGCTCCTCTTTCCGACCAATTTCCCTCTTGAACGCAGATTATAAATTGATTTCTAAAGCTATAGCAAACAGGTTGGGACGTTTAAACCAAGACCAGGGGCTTTTCAGACGGGGATCCTCCGCCAATAACATGTTCAGGTTACTTAACATCATTCAGGCGTTCCAGCACGAACCTCAGGCGTTCAGACGCGGGGCGTTCAGGCGTTCAGTGGCCCTATCTATTCAAGGTTCGTTCATTTGGCGTTCCTATTTCATTAATTGGGTCAGGGGCGTTCAGGCCGGGGCGTTCAGGACGGGTCCACGTTCAGCGTTCAGACAAGGTGCGTTCCCCAGGCGTTCAGATAGCTATTGAACCCGTTCAGACGGGACGTTCAGGCGTTCAGTATGAAAGGGGCGTTCTTATGGCAGATGATATAATTCGTATTTCAGCCATCGACTCCCTTGCTAAATTAAAAACGTTCAGATCGTTCAGATATAAGGGGCGTTATGACAAATGGAAATTCTCCCGTTCTCAGGCGTTCACACGGGGACGTTCAGCAAAGGGGCGTTCAGCGGGGCGTTCAGATACCTTGGAATTATGGGGCGTTCAAAGGCGTTCAAACTCAACTACGTTCAGGCGAGGGCGTTCAGAAATGGCGTTCATCATCGGGGCGCATTAAAATGAATATATTACCAAGGGGGCGTTCAGCGGGGGCGTTCCAGATGTTCAAACCTGAATAAACGGGACGTTCATGGAATGGGGCGTTCCAAGGCGTTTCAGGAAAAACTCACATGGGACGTTCAAACTGGGGGCGTTCAGATGTTCAACCGGGGCGCCCAGGCGTTCTCAGGCGTTCAAAAGGGGCGTTCCCAGGCGTTCAATTGGGGGCGTTCAGGCGGGGGCGTTCAGACGGGGGCGTTCAGGCGGGATCTCCAGAAGAACTGAAACCCTGCGTTCAGGACAACCGGGGCGTTCAGGCGTTCAGGCATGGGGACGAAAAATATATTTTCACCCAGGCGTTCAGAATGAACGGGGGCGTTCAGTGGATAATGGGCGTTCAAACGGGGCGTTCAGGCGTTCATCACTTGGAGGACGTTCAGGCGGGACGTTCCAGGCTTTTCAGGACCTAAGGAGGGATCGTCCAGTAGCGTTCAGGCGTTACAGTTAAGATCTTTTCTTAAATCGTTTCAGGACCGGGGGCGTTCAGGCTCAGCGGAAAAACGTTCATGAGGGGGCTTATTTCAAAAGCGTTCTCTCTTGATGGGCGTTCCAAAGGCGTTTCAGTCAAGGGCGAAATGGGGGCGTTGACAATGGCGTTCAGAGCGGGGCTGCTGTTCAGGCGTTCAACTGCCACTCTTAACTCTAGGTATAGGGACTTATTTCCTTCATCAAACCGGGGGCGATATCTCTGTGTTTTAGATGTGGTTTAGAAGAGGGGCACGTTCATGCACGTTCAGGCATTCTGGCGGGGCGTTCAGGCGTTGACAAAACTCCTAGGGGGCGTTCCCAGGCGTTCAGGACGGGGCGTTCAGAGATACGGGGGCGTTCAGCACGATTAAGGGCGTTCAGGCGAGGGCGTTCACTGGGGCGTTCAGGCGTTCATCACGAGGGCGTTCAACGTTCATAGGAAGGGCGTTCAGGCGTTCAGGCGTTCCAGGCGTTCAGGCGGGGGCGTTCATATACGTTCAGGCGTTCACTTTTACAGAGGGCGCCCATTTGCGTTCATATGGACACGTTGCGGGGCGTTCAGGCGTTCAGGTGGGGCGTTCAGGCGTTCAGGCCTACGTTCAGGCGGGGCGTTCAGACGGGGCGTTCAGGCGGGGCGTTCAGATTAATTTACGTTCATTACTAGGAGGCGTTCATTATTTATTAATTTCATTTACGTTCATTTACGGGGGCGTTCAGGCGTTCTTTCGGGGGCGTTCAGGGGGGCGTTCAGGCGGGGCGTTCAGGCGTTCAGGCGGGGGCGTTCAGGCGGGGGCGTTCAGTAATTGAAAACGTTCAGGCGGGGCGTTCAGGCGTTCAGACGGGGGACGGCGTTCAGGCGGGGCGTTCAGGCGTTCAGGCGTTCAGGCGGGGCGTTCAGGCGTTCAGACGGGGCGTTCAGGCGTTCAGACGGGGGCGTTCAGGCGGGGGCGTTCAGGCGGGGGGCGTTCAGGCGGGGCGTTCAGGCGAGGGCGTTCAGACGGGGGCGTTCAGGCGTTCAGACGGGGGGCGTTCAGGCGTTCAGGCGTTCAGACGGGGGCGTTCAGGCGGGGCGTTCAGACGGGGGCGTTCAGGCGTTCAGGCGAGGGCGTTCAGGCGTTCAGGCGGGGGCGTTCAGGCGGGGGCGTTCAGGCGGGGGCGTTCAGGCGTTCAGGACGGGGCGTTCAGGCGGGGGCGTTCAGGCGGGGGCGTTCAGGCGTTCAGGCGAGGGCGTTCAGGCGTTCAGGCGGGGCGTTCAGGCGTTCAGGCGTTCAGGCGGGGCGTTCAGGCGTTCAGGCGTTCAGGCGGGGGCGTTCAGGCGTTCAGGACGGGGCGTTCAGGCGGGGGCGTTCAGGCGTTCCAGGCGGGGCGTTCAGGCGTTCAGGCGGGGCGTTCAGGCGGGGGCGTTCAGGCGGGGGCGTTCAGACGGGGACGTTCAGACGAGGACGTTCAGACGGAGACGTTCAGACGGGGACGTTCAGACGTTCAGACGGGGACGTTCAGACGTTCAGACGGGGACGTTCAGACGGGGACGTTCAGACGGGGACGTTCAGACGTTCAGACGGGGACGTTCAGACGGGGACGTTCAGACGTTCAGACGTTCAGACGTTCAGACGGGGACGTTCAGACGGGGACGTTCAGACGGGGACGTTCAGACGTTCAGACGGGGACGTTCAGACGGGGACGTTCAGACGGGGACGTTCAGACGAGGACGTTCAGACGGGGACGTTCAGACGTTCAGACGGGGACGTTCAGACGGGGACGTTCAGACGGGGACGTTCAGACGTTCAGACGGGGACGTTCAGACGGGGACGTTCAGACGTTCAGACGGGGACGTTCAGACGTTCAGACGGGGACGTTCAGACGGGGACGTTCAGACGTTCAGACGTTCAGACGGGGACGTTCAGACGAGGACGTTCAGACGGGGACGTTCAGACGAGGACGTCCACTAGTCCACTAGTCCACCAGTCCACTAGTCCACTAGTCCACCAGTCCACTAGTCCACTAGTCCACCAGTCCACTGGTCCACTAGTCCACCACTAGTCCACTAGTCCACCACCAGTCCACCAGTCCACTAGTCCACCACCAGTCCACCACTAGTCCACTAGTCCACTAGTCCACCAGTCCACCACCAGTCCACCACTAGTCCACCAGTCCACCAGTCCACTAGTCCACTAGTCCACCACTAGTCCACTAGTCCACTAGTCCACCATTCCACCACTAGTCCACTAGTCCACCACCAGTCCACCAGTCCACTAGTCCACCACCAGTCCACCACTAGTCCACTAGTCCACTAGTCCACCAGTCCACCACCAGTCCACCACTAGTCCACCAGTCCACCAGTCCACTAGTCCACTAGTCCACCACTAGTCCACTAGTCCACCATTCCACCACTAGTCCACTAGTCCACCACCAGTCCACCAGTCCACTAGTCCACCACCAGTCCACCACTAGTCCACTAGTCCACTAGTCCACCAGTCCACCACCAGTCCACCACTAGTCCACCAGTCCACTAGTCCACTAGTCCACCAGTCCACTGGTCCACTAGTCCACCAGTCCACCACTAGTCCACTAGTCCACTAGTCCACCATTCCACCACTAGTCCACTAGTCCACCACCAGTCCACCAGTCCACTAGTCCACCACCAGTCCACCAGTCCACTAGTCCACCACCAGTCCACCACTAGTCCACTAGTCCACTAGTCCACCAGTCCACCACTAGTCCACCACTAGTCCACCACTAGTCCACCACTAGTCCACCAGTCCACCACTAGTCCACCACTAGTCCACCAGTCCACCACTAGTCCACCACTAGTCCACCACTAGTCCACCAGTCCACTAGTCCACCACTAGTCCACCAGTCCACCAGTCCACTAGTCCACTAGTCCACCACTAGTCCACCAGTCCACTAGTCCACTAGTCCACTAGTCCACCACTAGTCCACCAGTCCACTAGTCCACTAGTCCACTAGTCCACCACTAGTCCACCAGTCCACCAGTCCACCACCAGTCCACTAGTCCACCACCAGTCCACTAGTCCACCACCAGTCCACTAGTCCACCAGTCCACCAGTCCACTAGTCCACCACCAGTCCACTAGTCCACCAGTCCACCAGTCCACTAGTCCACCACCAGTCCACTAGTCCACCACTAGTCCACTAGTCCACCAGTCCACTAGTCCACCACTAGTCCACTAGTCCACCACCAGTCCACTAGTCCACCACCAGTCCACTAGTCCACCACTAGTCCACTAGTCCACCACCAGTCCACTAGTCCACCACTAGTCCACCACTAGTCCACCAGTCCACTAGTCCACCACTAGTCCACCACTAGTCCACCACTAGTCCACCACTAGTCCACCAGTCCTCCTTTCTGTTACTCACCTGTCTCTGCGTCTCCGTCTGTCTCCGTCTTGTTAAGCTGATTAAACAGAACGTCTTCCTCCTCCTTCGTTCCACTTTTCTCTTGATTGTTCTTTTTTCTCTCTTCTTCTTCTTCTTCTTCTTCTTCTTCTTCTTCTCTTCCTCCTCTTTCTTCTTCTTCTTCTTCTTCAAGTCTTTTCTTCCTGATCTTCTTTCCCTCTTTTCCTTCTTTCTCTGTCGCTGCTGGAGATAAACTTCTCACTGATCTGATCTCTGTCGGCTCGATCTCCTCCTCTCTCCTCCCCCCCTCCTTCTCTCCTCCCCCCTCCCTCTCCCCCCCCCCCCCTTCTCTACCCCTCCTTCTACTCCTCCCCCCTCCCTCTACTCCTCCCCCCTCTCCTCCTCCCCCCTCCCTCTCCTCCTCCCCCCTCTCCTCCTCCCCCCCCCTCCTCCCCCTCCCCCCCCCTCCTCTCCTCCCCCCCCTCCCCCTTCTCTACCCCCCCTCCCCCCCTCCCTTCTCCTCCTCCCCCCTCCCTCTCTCCTCCCCCCTCCCTCTCTCCTCCCCCCCTCCCTCTCTACCCCCCCTTCTCCTCCTCCCCCCTCTCCCTCTCTCCTCCCCCCCCTCCTTCTCTACCCCCCCTTCTACTCCTCCCCCTTCTACTCCTCCCCCCTCCCTCTCCTCCTCCCCCCTCCTGGTCGACCTGTAGAGGGTTAAGACTGACATGAGGTCATGTGATGTGGGGGGGCGAGGGGGTCGGGGGGGTCGGGGGGGAGGGGGGGTCCAGTGGTTTTGTCGTTCAGTCTGGAGCTAAAATCAATATATTAATGAATGAAAGTCCGGAGCCGTTAGAGATAAATTCATCTAATGTTGTTTTTATGCTTTAATAACTTTAATAACTTGAATAAGTTCATTATCATTATTTAACTTCCTGTTTCTGTTCATAATAAAACATCATGTCAATAAAAAGATGTAAAAACCAAACAAAAAGCAGGAGGCGGCGCTACGTCATCAAGGCTTGTCCGCTTTTTTTTTAAAATAAACTTTATTTAAACAAAGTGTTTTGTGTCCGCTTTGTGACGTCATGTCCGCGCGCCAGCCAGCAGCAGACAGAGCAACAAGATGGCGGACGTGGTGAACGTCGGGGTGAATCTGGACGCCTTCTCTCACGCCATCAGCGGCATCCAGGCGCTGCGCTCGAGCGTCAGCCGCGTGTTCGAGTCCCTGAAGGACGGCATGAAGAACCGCGACACGCTGGAAGGGCGGGAAAAGCAGTTCATCGCCGAGTTCCAGGACAACCTGCAGGCGGTCAACAGGGACCTGAAGTGAGTCTGTCCTAACGTGGGGGGGGGGGGGGGTCTACAACCTGCAGGCGGTCAACAGGGACCTGAAGTAGGTTTCTGTCTGTCCTAACGGGGGGGGGGGGGGGGTGTCTACAACCTGCAGGCGGTCAACAGGGACCTGAAGTGAGTCTCCGTCCTAACAGGGGGGGGGGGGGGGGGGGGGGGGGTCTACAACCTGCAGGCGGTCAACAGGGACCTGAAGTAGGTTTCTGTCTGTCCTAACGGGGGGGGGGGGGGTTATTGATCAGGTCTACAACCTGCAGGCGGTCAGGGTTTAGTGAGGTTTCTGTCTGTCCTAACAACCGTAACCAGGACAACGGGGTGTCGAGAGTTGTTGTCAACCTGCAGGCGGTCAACAGGGACCTGAAGTGAGTCTCCGTCCTATGTGGGATGGGGGATGCAGGCGGTCAACAGGGACCTGAAGTGAGTCTGTCCTAATGTTGTTGTGGGGGGGGTTACTGTACATGTGACCTGCAGGCGGTCAACAGGGACCTGAAGTGAGTCTGTCCTAACGGGGGGGGGGGGGGATCATTCAGAATTAAAACAACCTGCAGGCGGTCAACAGGGACCTGAAGTGAGTCTGTCCTCAAACAACACATCAAACCTCAGGCGGTCAACAGGGACCTGAAGTGAGTCTGTCCTAACGGGGGGGGGGGGGGTTATTGGTTATTGATCAGGTCTACAACCTGCAGACAAACGTTTGAATTCATGTTGTTTAGTTTGTCGTGGAGGCGGGGCTCCCCAGTAAAACAATCTTTAAAGTCCAGGACTTTGGTTTTTCAATGGGGTGCTCAGAGTTGTTGTCAGACAGAAAGTGAAAGTTGAAAGTCTGTGAAGCCGCTGACGCTTCATCCATGGACTCCTCCTGTGTGTGTATGTGGGATGAGGGGATGAAATATTAAAATGGGGGGGATAAGGGATGAATTCATTTCATGGTTCTCCATGTTGTTGTGATAATTGTTTAATCTCTCTTGTTACTGTATTTTAATGTGACCTGCCAAGGGACTACAGATGAATGAATGAATGAATGAATGAATGAATGAATTGTGTTTATTTCGGTCGGATCATTCAGAATTAAAAGACCAACAGAAAACATTATTTCACATAAAAAAAGGCCTCGGCTGAAGCTGTTGCTTATCTGCGCCGACATCCAACACATCAAACAACACATCAAACAACACATCAAACAACACATCATATTGTTACACAATCCCAAACATGATTCCATAATAGTTTCAGCTACTGGATCCCTCATAGTTTTCAAATACATTAAACTTCAACAAACGTTTGAATTCCTGAATTGACACATCTTCAGTTTGTCATCGAGTGCGTTCCATATATTTACTCCCTTTACAGTAAAACATTGATCTTTAGACTTTGGTTTTTCAATGTTTCCCTCGAAGCTCAGATCTTTGTTTTAAACATGTTTACAATTTTACCAGGTAACAATCTGTTGAACACTTTGTACATTATCAATGCTATTTTATATTCTACTAAATCCATACATTTAAATGCCAAATATTAAAATGAATTTAATAAATAATTCATTTCATGGTTCTCTATAGTTTGACTTTGTGATAATCCTCACTGCTCTTTTTTGAAGAATAAAGATCGGTTTAGTATGCGTTAAATATGCACTCCCCCATATTTCTAGACAGTACGTAATGTAAGGAACAAATACAAAATCTATAAAGCACGCTGGTTCAACATATCTTTTACCTTGTTTAATATCGATTTAGCTCGTTTAGATTTGACATGATTAATATGCATCTTCCAATTCAATTCATGGTCCATGATGACACCTAAACATTTAGTTTCAAACCCCCTTTCTATTTCTGTGTCTTCTATTCTCAATTTAACTACTCTCTGTTTTACGGTTCCCAAAATCATAAACTTTGTTGTACTTATATTTAAAGATAACTTATTGACATCAAACCATTTCTTATGATGTCAGTGAACTGGTCCCCAGAACAAAAAACATTTCTATCATCTGCAAAAACGATACAGTTCATACATTTCGACACTTTACAAAGTTCGTTCAGATACAAATAAATAATTTTCAGCACAGACGCATTTAACCCTTAATAACACAGAATCAGTTGTTTTTTTAAGTATATTTTTTTGGCTTTTCATGCCTTTATTGATAGGACAGTAGAGACAGTGACAGGAAATGGGAGACAGAGATGGGGGGGATGACATGCAGTACAGGGCCGTCCGACGCGGGATTCGAACCGGGGCCGCCTGCAGCGAGGACTATAGCCTCAACACATGGGGCGGGCGCTCTACCAACTGAGATAAACACCGCCCCAAATCAGTTTTATCACAAGATACAGGTGCAGTGCATCAAATGGTAACATTTATGTTTTAACTGTCCACTGTCCCTTTTTAAAGCCCCAGTATGTGAGATTTACCCCCATCTAGCTGCGGCTGCATCTTAAAGCCCCAGTATGTGAGATTTACCCCCATCTAGCGGCGCGGCTGCATCTTAAAGCCCCAGTATGTGAGATTTACCCCCATCTAGCGGCGGCTGCATCTTAAAGCCCCAGTATGTGACATTTACCCCCATCTAGCGGCGCGGTTGCATCTTAAAGCCCCAGTATGTGAGATTTACCCCCATCTAGCGGCGCGGTTGCATCTTAAAGCCCCAGTATGTGACATTTACCCCCATCTAGCGGCGCGGTTGCATCTTAAAGCCCCAGTATGTGAGATTTACCCCCATCTAGCGGCGCGGTTGCATCTTAAAGCCCCAGTATGTGACATTTACCCCCATCTAGCGGCGCGGTTGCATCTTAAAGCCCCAGTATGTGAGATTTACCCCCATCTAGCGGCGGCTGCATCTTAAAGCCCCAGTATGTGACATTTACCCCCATCTAGCGGCGCGGTTGCATCTTAAAGCCCCAGTATGTGAGATTTACCCCCATCTAGCGGCGCGGTTGCATCTTAAAGCCCCAGTATGTGAGATTTACCCCCATCTAGCGGCGCGGTTGCATCTTAAAGCCCCAGTATGTGAGATTTACCCCCATCTAGCGGCGCGGTTGCATCTTAAAGCCCCAGTATGTGAGATTTACCCCCATCTAGTGGCGCCGTTGCATCTTAAAGCCCCAGTATGTGAGATTTACCCCCATCTAGCGGCGCCGTTGCATCTTAAAGCCCCAGTATGTGAGATTTACCCCCATCTAGCGGCGCCGTTGCATCTTAAAGCCCCAGTATGTGAGATTTACCCCCATCTAGCTGCGGTTGCATCTTAAAGCCCCAGTATGTGAGATTTACCCCCATCTAGCGGCGCGGTTGCATCTTAAAGCCCCAGTATGTGAGATTTACCCCCATCTAGCGGCGCCGTTGCATCTTAAAGCCCCAGTATGTGAGATTTACCCCCATCTAGCGGCGCCGTTGCATCTTAAAGCCCCAGTATGTGAGATTTACCCCCATCTAGCGGCGCCGTTGCATCTTAAAGCCCCAGTATGTGAGATTTACCCCCATCTAGCGGCGCCGTTGCATCTTAAAGCCCCAGTATGTGAGATTTACCCCCATCTAGCGGCGCGGTTGCATCTTAAAGCCCCAGTATGTGAGATTAACCCCCATCTAGCGGCGCGGTTGCATCTTAAAGCCCCAGTATGTGAGATTTACCCCCATCTAGCGGTGCGGTTGCATCTTAAGCCCCAGTATGTGAGATTCACCCCCATCTAGCGGCTGCATCTTAAAGCCCCAGTATGTGAGATTTACCCCCATCTAGCGGCGCCGTTGCATCTTAAAGCCCCAGTATGTGAGATTTACCCCCATCTAGCGGCGCCGTTGCATCTTAAAGCCCCAGTATGTGAGATTTACCCCCATCTAGCTGCGGTTGCATCTTAAAGCCCCAGTATGTGAGATTTACCCCCATCTAGCGGCGCTTTAAAGCCCCAGTATGTGAGATTTGCATCTTAAAGCCCCAGTATGTGAGATTTACCCCCATCTAGCGGCGCCGTTGCATCTTAAAGCCCCAGTATGTGAGATTTACCCCCATCTAGCGGCGCCGTTGCATCTTAAAGCCCCAGTATGTGAGATTTACCCCCATCTAGCGGCGCCGTTGCATCTTAAAGCCCCAGTATGTGAGATTTACCCCCATCTAGCGGCGCCGTTGCATCTTAAAGCCCCAGTATGTGAGATTTACCCCCATCTAGCGGCGCGGTTGCATCTTAAAGCCCCAGTATGTGAGATTCACCCCCATCTAGCGGCGCGGCTGCATCTTAAAGCCCCAGTATGTGAGATTCACCCCCATCTAGCGGTGCGGTTGCATCTTAAAGCCCCAGTATGTGAGATTCACCCCCATCTAGCGGCGCGGCTGCATCTTAAAGCCCCAGTATGTGAGATTTACCCCCATCTAGCGGCGCGGCTGCATCTTAAAGCCCCAGTATGTGAGATTTACCCCCATCTAGCGGCGCGGTTGCATCTTAAAGCCCCAGTATGTGAGATTTACCCCCATCTAGCGGTGCTTTAAAGCCCCAGTATGTGAGATTTACCCCCATCTAGCGGTGCGGCTGCATGTCGCCACGTATTCTTGCTGTTGCGTTTACGTAAACTCGGGCAGACGTCAGAAAAACAACAGACGCTGAATGTAACAGGATAAACAAGCCTCTATGTAAACAAACGCTCCGCCAGCACGAGGCAAAACAATACCTGACAATATGTTGTCATGGTAACGTTGTATTGTTTACCCGACCCACGTTTTACCGTCTTTCTCTCGTCCAGTAAAATAACATCCAGTCGGTTTGCCGACGGCGTCACTCACGGTGTCATAGAAGAGAGTAACAAGTGAGGCCACGCCCCCATTCCGGTGAAAACAAACTGCTGGTTTTGACTGGCGGTAAATACAAATCTCGCCGTAGTCCGTCTTAATTTCGCCTATCTAGCATTAATCAGCCTGGAAACCTCCTGCAATAGCTAATGTTTGTCAGGCAGACAACTATATCACGTCGTTTTACCGAAAAAATGAAGATTTAGGGAATGTACGTCCATAAACCTAGCGGAGAATGAGCCCAGTCAGCGGGGAGAGGGTGCGTTAACGCTGAGTGAAACCTGTCAATCAACTGCCGCCGTAGTGCAGCGGTTAGGACAGTTACGTTGAGCCTGAAGCCATAAATCTCTTCTTTTCCTGTCCCACTCTCTCAAGGTGAGTAGGGAAACTCTTATGTTAGTTTTTTAAAGTTGTTCAACAAACAATTTACCACACAACAACTCTTCAGCAGGGTGTTTTTTTGTATTAGCGCCTATGGACTTCTCCTTTGTTTTCACCGGCGAGGGGGCGTGGTCTTTTGCGTGACGTAGGGTTACTGTCTTCTATTCAGGTGTCTGACTGCACCTGAAGGCAACACCAGCCTCCGTCCTTCCTCACACTAGCGACACAGTGGTGACAGTTTTAACAGGCCGAGTTACCATGGTTACCTACGGTAACGCTGCCACTGAACGTAAAACATGGCGATGCAACATGGCAGAGAAGGTTCGGTGAACCCCCCCCGCCCCCCCCTGTATGTTTGTAACGACTTGTAACTCATTCTAAGGTACGAGAAAGCGCTCGTTTGTAGCGGGCGCGATTCCACTTCAGTGAAATACGTATTTATGAAAGACATGTTTGATTTTTGTCAATAAAAAGCCAATAAAGTCCCGTACTGTCCCTTTAAATAAAACAAATTGAAAATTGAAAAAATTAAAGGGACATTCTGTAACTTCTCCTGTTATCTATATTATTTGGTTCTTCAGTGTGTTTTTCATGAATCAGTACGACCTCCTATCTCCTACCTCCTTATGACCCAGAACCAGAGGCAGGACCTCCACGTAATACTCAACATGTTGCCAGACCAACCGTTTGGAATTAAAAACAATAATAATCAAATCAAATCAAATCAAATTTATTTCTAAAGCACATTTAAAAACAACCCAGGTTGACCTGTGCTGTACAGCTAAAATGCAAGCATAAGACAAATAAATTATTAAAAAGTGATAAAACACAGAAAAGACAACAATAAACAAAAAACATCAAGAAAATACAACAGGGAGATATCACACAGATGTAAAGGCCAAAGAAAACAGGTACGTTTTTAGTCTAGATTTAAAAGAGTCGATGCAGGGGGCAAGTCTGACTGAGAGGCAGACAGCGATTGAAAACGCGATCACCCGCTATCACCCCTAAGTTTATGGTGGGACCGTGGAACTGTTAAAAGCTTTTGGTCAGCCGACCTGAGAGGAGTAAAGCTTTGTAAACAAATAAAATAAGTTTAAAATCAATGCGATGCTTCACTGGCAGCCAGTGGAGAGAGGCTAGGACAGGGGTGATGTGGTCCCTCTTTCGAGTCTGGCAGCGGCGTTTTGAATTAGTTGTAGATGGGAGAGCAGTGATTGGTTGACTCCGGTGTAGAGAGAGTTGCAGTAGTCCAGGCGGGTGGTGATGAATGCATGGATGACTTTTTCTAGATCTGTGAAAGTGAGGAATGGTTTGATTTTTGAAATGGTGCGGAGTTGGAAGAAGCTGGCTTTGACTGCTGAGTTGACCTGTTTATCAAATTTGAGCGCAGGATCAAAAGTGACACCAAGGTTCTTTATGTGGGGTTTGATGAGGGTAGAAACCGCCAAGACTGTTTGAAATCAGGTTGATGTTGTCAGGGGGGCCAAAAAGAATGATTTCAGATTTAGATTCGTTGAGTTGTAGAAAATTTTCTGCCATCCAGGTTTTTATTTCATCTAGACAGTGGATTTGTTTGGTTTCACGGGAAGATAGAGCTGAGTGTCGTCTGTGTAGAAATGGAAAGAGATGCCGTATTTTTGAATGATTTGACCAAGGGGAAGCATGTAGATGGAGAAAAGAATGGGGCCAAGGATTGAGCCTTGTGGAACTCCACAGAAGAGGGTAGCTGGGGGGAGGAGAGTGTGCCAAGGTTTACAGAGAAAGTTCTATCGTTGAGGTAGGATATGAACCAGTTCAGTGCGGTGCCATTTAATCCGGTAGCATGGTGAAGGCGCTCTATAAGGATGTTGTGGTCGACAGTATCAAATGCAGCACTGAGGTCGAGGAGTATGAGGAAGGTGCAGTTTCCGGAGTCTGTGGAGAGGAGCAGGTCGTTATGGATTTTTTTTTTTGTCATTTAAGTTTTTATTCAATATGTTATGCCAACATCATACAAAAGACATCGGACTTCAATACAAACATCACAATAGTAAACAAAAATATACAGACAAAAGAAAAAAAAAGAGAGAGAACAAACAAACAAAAACAACAAATCACAGCCCATAAACAGCGCAGCACATCTCCCAGCACTAAAAAAATAAATAAATAATATATACAGTATAGTATATGATAATATACCCATATACAAGTGGTCAACCCCTCATAGGGTTCAGGTACCTATTCCCCTCTTATATGATTCAAAAAATGACCCCAGACCTGGTAAAATTTCCCTTTGTTATCGTTTAACCTTGCTATCATCAATTCGTAGGAGGCATTATCAGTCATTATCTTAACCCAGTCAGTAAATTCTGGTCGAGTCTGACTCTTCCAGTGGCGAAGAATGATCCTAGCTGCAGTAATGAAGCCTGTTACTGCTAAACCAAATTCTGCTTTTGATATTCCTGGTGGTGACCTTGACTTATCACCCAGTAGACAGAGTTGGGGTGATTCAGGTATAGTTTTTCCCAGCCATTCTGACAATTTTCCTATAACTTTCTTCCAGAAAGGGGAAATCAAAGAGCACTCCCACATTAAATGTAAAAAGGTTCCTTCCTGAGAATTACACTTCCAACACAGGTTGTTCTGTATCAATCCCATTCTATGGAGCCTTACTGGTGTATAATAATACCTGTGAATAATTTTATAATGTGTGAATTTGCCTCGGACGTCCCTGGTGGACCTCCCTGTGTTAACTATTATGTTTTCCCATACATCTTCCTCAATGTTGCAATTCAAATCTCTTTGCCAAATTAGCCTTAAATTATTATATTTCCCACACTGGGCATCGAGAACCATATTATAGAGAACTGAGGCTGAGTGAGCAGAACTGGGCTGCTGAAAATAGAGTCTAATCACATTCTCCCCATTGCCTGGTTTAATACCTGAGGTTGTAACACAGTTTCTTAATTGGAGGTACCGCCAAAAATCCCTTTTCTCTTTCTGGCTGAAATGTGTACTAATTTCTTGAAATGACAGAAACACCCCATCTCTATACAAGTCCGTTATGGATTTTTAACAGGGCGGATTCTGTGCTGTGATTTTTCTTAAAGCCAGATTGAAATTTTTCCAAGATGTTATTGTGCTTTAGGTAGGGGAGTAGCTGGTTGAAGATGGCCTTTTCAAGAACTTCGGACAGGAATGGAAGTTTAGAAATAGGCCTGTTGTTTGGCTGGGTGGGGTCGGTGTTTGTTTTTTTCAGGAGAGGCTGGACAACTGCATGCTTGAAAAAGGATAGGACGGTACCAGTGATGATGGAGCTGTTGATGATGGAGAGGATGCTTGGACCGGTAGTGGCAAAAACATCCTTCAGGAGAGTGGTGGGAATGATGTCAAGAGGGCAAGTTGCTGGTTTCATGGTGTTAAAGAGGGTCTTTGGATTATGGGAGCTCTTGGAAATTAAGTTAGAGAAATAATGAGCCCTTGCTGACTTCACTGCTTCCTCAAATTAATAACAATAAAGGGAAACAATCAAATCTACAATAAATGGATTATTATCGATACTGTTGTTAACACTGTCTCTGTCTCTGTGTTTGTGTCCCAGTGAGTTGGAGCGTCTCAGCGGTCTGGTGGGTCGTCCCTCTGAGTCTCATCCTCTCCACAACAGCGGCCTCCTCAGTCTGGATCCAGTCCAGGATAAAACGCCATTATACTCTCAGCTGCTCCAGGCCTACAAGTGGTCCAACAAGGTAAACACAGTCCTACAAGTGGTCCAACAAGGTAAACACAGTCCTACAAGTGGTCCAACAAGGTAGACTCAGTCCTACAAGTGGTCCAACAAGGTAGACTCAGTCCTACAAGTGGTCCAAAAAGGTAAACTCAGTCCTACAAGTGGTCCAACAAGGTAGACTCAGTCCTACAAGTGGTCCAACAAGGTAAACACAGTCCTACAAGTGGTCCAAAAAGGTAGACTCAGTCCTACAAGTGGTCTAACAAGGTAAACACAGTCCTACAAGTGGTCCAACAAGGTAAACACAGTCCTACAAGTGGTCCAACAAGGTAGACTCAGTCCTACAAGTGGTCCAACAAGGTAAACACAGTCCTAAAAGTGGTCCAACAAGGTAGACTCAGTCCTACAAGTGGTCCAACAAGGTAAACACAGTCCTACAAGTGGTCCAAAAAGGTAGACTCAGTCCTACAAGTGGTCCAACAAGGTAGACTCAGTCCTACAAGTGGTCCAACAAGGTAAACTCAGTCCTACAAGTGGTCCAACAAGGTAAACACAGTCCTACAAGTGGTCCAACAAGGTAGACTCAGTCCTACAAGTGGTCCAACAAGGTAAACACAGTCCTACAAGTGGTCCAACAAGGTAGACTCAGTCCTACAAGTGGTCCAACAAGGTAGACTCAGTCCTACAAGTGGTCCAACAAGGTAGACTCAGTCCTACAAGTGGTCCAAAAAGGTAAACACAGTCCTACAAGTGGTCCAACAAGGTAAACTCAGTCCTACAAGTGGTCCAAAAAGGTAAACTCAGTCCTACAAGTGGTCCAACAAGGTAGACACAGTCCTACAAGTGGTCCAACAAGGTAAACACAGTCCTACAAGTGGTCCAACAAGGTAGACTCAGTCCTACAAGTGGTCCAACAAGGTAAACACAGTCCTACAAGTGGTCCAACAAGGTAGACTCAGTCCTACAAGTGGTCCAACAAAGTAGACACAGTCCTACAAGTGGTCCAACAAGGTAGACTCAGTCCTACAAGTGGTCCAAAAAGGTAAACTCAGTCCTACAAGTGGTCCAACAAGGAAGACACAGTCCTACAAGTGGTCCAAAAAGGTAA
>CM064895.1:33073047-33090547 GCA_030347415.2 Decapterus maruadsi
TACCTGTCTGTCTGTCTCTCTACCTGTCTGTCTCTACCTGTCTGTCTCTACCTGTCTGTCTCTACCTGTCTGTCTCTACTTGTCTGTCTCTCTACCTGTCTGTCTCTCTACCTGTCTGTCTCTACCTGTCTGTCTCTACCTGTCTGTCTCTACCTGTCTGTCTGTCTCTCTACCTGTCTGTCTCTACCTGTCTGTCTCTACCTGTCTGTCTGTCTCTACCTGTCTGTCTCTCACCTGTCTGTCTCTACCTGTCTGTCTCTCTACCTGTCTGTCTCTACCTGTCTGTCTCTACCTGTCTGTCTCTACCTGTCTGTCTGTCTCTCTACCTGTCTGTCTCTACCTGTCTGTCTCTACCTGTCTGTCTCTACCTGTCTGTCTGTCTCTCTACCTGTCTGTCTCTACCTGTCTGTCTCTACCTGTCTGTCTCTACCTGTCTGTCTCTCTACCTGTCTGTCTCTACCTGTCTGTCTCTACCTGTCTGTCTCTACCTGTCTGTCTCTCTACCTGTCTGTCTCTACCTGTCTGTCTCTACCTGTCTGTCTGTCTCTCTACCTGTCTGTCTCTACCTGTCTGTCTCTACCTGTCTGTCTCTACCTGTCTGTCTCTCTACCTGTCTGTCTCTACCTGTCTGTCTCTACCTGTCTGTCTGTCTCTACCTGTCTGTCTCTCACCTGTCTGTCTCTACCTGTCTGTCTCTCTACCTGTCTGTCTCTACCTGTCTGTCTCTACCTGTCTGTCTCTACCTGTCTGTCTGTCTCTCTACCTGTCTGTCTCTCTACCTGTCTGTCTCTACCTGTCTGTCTCTCTACCTGTCTGTCTCTACCTGTCTGTCTCTACCTGTCTGTCTCTACCTGTCTGTCTCTCTACCTGTCTGTCTCTACCTGTCTGTCTCTACCTGTCTGTCTCTACCTGTCTGTCTGTCTGTCTCTCTACCTGTCTGTCTCTACCTGTCTGTCTCTCTACCTGTCTCTCTCTCTACCTGTCTGTCTCTACCTGTCTGTCTCTACCTGTCTCTCTACCTGTCTCTCTACCTGTCTGTCTCTACCTGTCTGTCTCTACCTGTCTGTCTCTACCTGTCTGTCTCTCTACCTGTCTGTCTCTCTACCTGTCTGTCTCTACCTGTCTGTCTCTACCTGTCTGTCTCTACCTGTCTGTCTGTCTCTCTACCTGTCTGTCTCTACCTGTCTGTCTCTCTACCTGTCTGTCTCTCTACCTGTCTGTCTCTACCTGTCTGTCTCTACCTGTCTGTCTCTACCTGTCTGTCTGTCTCTACCTGTCTGTCTCTACCTGTCTGTCTGTCTCTCTACCTGTCTGTCTCTACCTGTCTGTCTCTCTACCTGTCTGTCTCTACCTGTCTGTCTCTACCTGTCTCTCTACCTGTCTCTCTCTCTACCTGTCTGTCTCTACCTGTCTGTCTCTACCTGTCTCTCTACCTGTCTCTCTACCTGTCTCTCTCTCTACCTGTCTGTCTCTACCTGTCTGTCTCTACCTGTCTGTCTCTCTACCTGTCTGTCTCTCTACCTGTCTCTCTACCTGTCTCTCTACCTGTCTCTCTACCTGTCTCTCTACCTGTCTGTCTCTACCTGTCTGTCTCTACCTGTCTCTCTACCTGTCTCTCTACCTGTCTGGTGACGTCAGGTGCTGCTGTGAGACGTTGAGGAAGTGTAGCTGCTGTTGTGTCTTCTTTACTGTTGCAGCGGTGTTTGTTGTCCATGAAATGTGTGTTCTCCACTCCTTCCCCGTTGATGTGTAGTGGTGTGTGTTTGTCCTGCTTCTTCCTGAAATCAATGATCAGTTCTTTTGTCTTTTTGATGTTTGGGCTCAGATTGTTCTCTGTGCACCACGGTCACCACTGTCACCACGGTCACCACTGTCACCACGGTCACCACGGTCACCACTGTCACCACTGATCCAGTGTTTCCTCTACAGCTGTATTTGAACTGTTTACTTTAAAAGAAATATACGTCGTAAGCGCGCACTCCTCTCTCACTCTAACACAGGTAACTTCATGTGATTACAGCTCCTCCATATCAGTGCTTATAGAGAGATGATCATGTGTCTGATCAGCTCTGTCTTGACCTTCAGATCGTGGGTTTGATTCCCAAGTTGACTAATCGGCAGAAGCCCCGGTGCCGAGAGGAAATGTTCTAGTTCATAATGTTTTGTAAAAGCAGTAAATGAAAGCCTAGCCTCGGTGCGCTGGGGGGGGGGGGGGCAGTTACATAGTGCGGTTTCAGCCGACGCGACCCCGCTCAGACCGCGGCAGCAGCGCCATTCATCCTATTAACCATTTATCTACCGTTGCACTGAGTCTGGAAATATTTTAAGGCCGAAAAAACTCTGCAATGTTCCTTTAAACCAAATGACTTGAGACTCGCTTGGGACTCGGACACGACACACACACACACACACACACACACACACACACACACACACACACACACACACACACACACACACACACACACACACACAGCAGTAGGTGAAGCTCATTAACTATTAAGATGATGTCATAGATTAATAGTTAATGTGGGCGGAGCCTTTAACAATAATTAGTAACCTTTATCAATTATTGATCAGCAGCTTCAGCTAAACGCCCCCCCCCCCCCCCCCCCCCCCGGTGGTTAAAGGCCGTTCAGCCCCCCCTGGTGGCTGGTCTTGTTATTGTCACGCTGTCTTTCTTTGTAATAAACCTCCTGGAGGGGGAGGGGGGGTTTGCTGAGGTGGAGACTGGTTGCTATGGCAACCACAGAGACACACAGCGTTTATATCCAGGTCAGTGGAATTAACCATTAAACCCCCCCCCCCCCCCCCGCGGGCCCGTAGGCAGCAGCCGCTCTGTGTCCGCCCCTGTTCACTGATGGAACCTGACTGGGCTCATCATCACCATGGTTACAGCTGAACTAGGGCTGTGTGACAGCAGGGCGGGGCTGGAGACGCGCATGCGCAGCACACACACACACACACACACACACACACACACACACACACACACACACACACACAATCTCAGCTGCATCTCGCTGATGACAAAGGGACCGAGCGTCAGCGCGTCCTCTGCGCTCGTGCTGCGCTCGTGCTGCGCTCGTGCTGCTGCTGCTGCTGCAGAGACACAGACACAGGAACAGGAACAGGTCGGTGGCTGAGTGTCGGTGTCGGTGAGTGTCGGTAGGATGCGCGCGGACAGCGGCAGCTCGCGGTGATCGTCGCGGTGTGAAGGGGCGGAGCGGCAGAAGCGGCAGGAGCGGCGGAGCGGCGGCGGAGGATCCGAGCATCATGAGCTGCAACTGGGGCTCCGAGCTGTGGGTGAGTGACTGCAGGTGCCGGGGGGGCTATAGGGTTACCATAGTGACCATAGGTACCATAGGTACCGGACAGACGGGGGGGGGCGGTCGGTGTGAGTGAGAGCTACGTGCGGCCCTCGTGCTTCTGTCTGCTCTGCCATAGCAACACGGTGAGTGACGTCACAGTGGCGGCTCCATGATGCGGCAGCATGATGCCCCCCCCCCCCCCCCCCGGCCTGTCCGGTACTCATGGCCCCCCCCCAACGGATATTATTATTGATTATTGATTATTCTAGGACCCCTGGAAGACGAGATGATGACACATTTATGATAATAATGATTATTATAATGTTTACTTCACAGACTGGTGATTGATACATATTGACAGATGGTGATTTGATTGATCAGTGTATTGATTGATCGGTGTATTGATTGATCAGTGTATTGATTGATCAGTGTATTGATTGATCAGTGTATTGATTGATCGGTGTATTGATTGATAGGTGTATTGATTGATCAGTGTATTGATTGATCAGTGTATTGATTGATCAGTGTATTGATTGATAGGTGTATTGATTGATCAGTGTATTGATTGATCAGTGTATTGATTGATCAGTGTATTGATTGTTCGGTGTATTGATTGATCAGTGTATTGATTGATCAGTGTATTGATTGTTAGGTGTATTGATTGATCAGTGTATTGATTGATCAGTGTATTGATTGATCGGTGTATTGATTGATCGGTGTATTGATTGATCAGTGTATTGATTGATCGGTGTATTGATTGATCAGTGTATTGATTGATCAGTGTATTGATTGTTCGGTGTTCTGTGTGTCTTGTGTCAGGATCAGTTCGACAACCTGGAGAAACACACCAGCTGGGGAATCGACTTCCTGGAGAGATACACCAAGTTTGTTAAGGAGCGAGCCGACATCGAGCTGAGCTACGCCAAACAGATCAGGTGACCTCTGACCTCTGACCCCTGACAGTGATCATAATAATGATTAGAAAAGAAAATGCATTACCCAGATGTGTAGCCTGTAGCAGGATTCGAAGCCAGACTGACAACATGTTACTGACTGATAAACGCGCTGGCACCTTCTTCAACATATTGTGCTCACGTCAGTACGACGCCTTTATGATGGAGATGAGGCTGCTGCCAGTTCCAAAAGGTCGTCCTGAAAGCAGCTCCTGAGTCCTGGCCAGGACTCAGGAGCTGCTTTCAGGACTGAAATACAATGTGAATGATGTGAATGATGTGAATGATGTGAATGATGTGAAGCTCTGAACCTGAACCTGAACCCGAGTCGTGTCAGAACATTCTGGTTTACTCTCTCTCTACCTGTCTCTCTACCTGTCTCTCTGTCTCTCTACCTGTCTCTCTGTCTCTCTACCTGTCTCTCTACCTGTCTCTCTGTCTCTCTACCTGTCTCTCTGTCTCTCTACCTGTCTCTCTACCTGTCTCTCTACCTGTCTCTCTGTCTCTCTACCTGTCTCTCTACCTGTCTCTCTGTCTCTCTATCTGTCTCTCTGCAGGAACCTGTCTAAGAAGTACCACCCTAAGAGAAGCAGAGAGGATGAGAGCAGGTCAGTGTTCCTCTAGGTTAACCCCCCATAGGGTCAGGGTTAACCCTCCTATACATCCAACTGCTGTCACCTTTAGCCTAGTATAATATTCATGAAAAGTTCCTGGTCAGAACCTTAGCTGGTTCAGGTCTTGTCTGAACCAGACCCTGTTCTTCTCCAGTTAGCTGTATATGCTGCCCCTGTTCTTCTCCTGTTAGCTGTATATGCTGCCCCTGTTCTTCTCCTGTTAGCTGTATATGCTGCCCTTGTTCTTCTCCTGTTAGCTGTATATGCTGCCCTTGTTCTTCTCCTGTTAGCTGTATATGCTGCCCTTGTTCTTCTCCTGTTAGCTGTATATGCTGCCCTTGTTCTTCTCCAGTTAGCTGTATATGCTGCCCCTGTTCTTCTCCTGTTAGCTGTATATACTGCCCTTGTTCTTCTCCTGTTAGCTGTATATGCTGCCCTTGTTCTTCTCCAGTTAGCTGTATATGCTGCCCTTGTTCTTCTCCTGTTAGCTGTATATGCTGCCCCTGTTCTTCTCCTGTTAGCTGTATATGCTGCCCTTGTTCTTCTCCTGTTAGCTGTATATGCTGCCCTTGTTCTTCTCATGTTAGCTGTATATGCTGCCCTTGTTCTTCTCCTGTTAGCTGTATATGCTGCCCTTGTTCTTCTCCCGTTAGCTGTATATGCTGCCCTTGTTCTTCTCCTGTTAGCTGTATATGCTGCCCTTGTTCTTCTCCTGTTAGCTGTATATGCTGCCCTTGTTCTTCTCCTGTTAGCTGTATATGCTGCCCTTGTTCTTCTCCTGTTAGCTGTATATGCTGCCCTTGTTCTTCTCCAGTTAGCTGTATATGCTGCCCTTGTTCTTCTCCTGTTAGCTGTATATGCTGCCCTTGTTCTTCTCCTGTTAGCTGTATATACTGCCCTTGTTCTTCTCCTGTTAGCTGTATATGCTGCCCTTGTTCTTCTCCTGTTAGCTGTATATGCTGCCCTTGTTCTTCTCCTGTTAGCTGTATATGCTGCCCTTGTTCTTCTCCTGTTAGCTGTATATGCTGCCCTTGTTCTTCTCCTGTTAGCTGTATATACTGCCCTTGTTCTTCTCCTGTTAGCTGTATATGCTGCCCTTGTTCTTCTCATGTTAGCTGTATATGCTGCCCTTGTTCTTCTCCCGTTAGCTGTATATGCTGCCCTTGTTCTTCTACAGTTAGCTGTATATGCTGCCCTTGTTCTTCTCCTGTTAGCTGTATATGCTGCCCCTGTTCTTCTCCTGTTAGCTGTATATGCTGCCCTTGTTCTTCTCCAGTTAGCTGTATATGCTGCCCTTGTTCTTCTACAGTTAGCTGTATATGCTGCCCTTGTTCTTCTCCTGTTAGCTGTATATGCTGCCCTTGCTGTTAGCTGTATATACTCCTTGTTCTTCTCCTGTTAGCTGTATATGCTGCCCTTGTTCTTCTCCTGTTAGCTGTATATGCTGCCCTTGTTCTTCTCCTGTTAGCTGTATATGCTGCCCTTGTTCTTCTCCTGTTAGCTGTATATGCTGCTGTATATGCTGCCCCTGTTCTTCTCCAGTTAGCTGTATATGCTGCCCTTGTTCTTCTCCAGTTAGCTGTATATGCTGCCCTTGTTCTTCTCCTGTTAGCTGTATATGCTGCCCTTGTTCTTCTCCTGTTAGCTGTATATGCTGCCCTTGTTCTTCTCATGTTAGCTGTATATGCTGCCCTTGTTCTTCTCCAGTTAGCTGTATATGCTGCCCTTGTTCTTCTCATGTTAGCTGTATATGCTGCCCTTGTTCTTCTCCAGTTAGCTGTATATGCTGCCCTTGTTCTTCTCCTGTTAGCTGTATATGCTGCCCCTGTTCTTCTCCTGTTAGCTGTATATGCTGCCCTTGTTCTTCTACAGTTAGCTGTATATCCACTGTAAAATTCCGCGTAAGTGAAAGCCATGTTTCAAACACACAAATAATGAGATCAAAACTGCACCAAAGTTCATCAATAGTACATTACAGGGTCCCAGCACTGTAAAAAAGGCCAGTTTTAGCACAAATAATGCTCAAAACAGTTCATCAATAGTACATTACAGGGTCCCAGCACGTAGGACGAGCCGTCAAACATCCAGCTTTACCTGCTTTCTTTAGCTCCGCTGCACTCGGTGATCCACTCATCAGGGCTTCTCCACCAGCAAGCGGCTCCAGGAGGAGAAGTAGGTGAGTTGTGTCTGCTGAAGAAAACAGGTAAAGCTAGCGGATGTTTGACGGCTCGTCCTACGTGCTGGGACCCTGTAATGTACTGTTGATGAACTTTGGTGCAGTTTTGAGCATTATTTGTGGCTAAAACTGGCGTTTTGCGGTTTTTTACAGTGGATCCGCAGAGCGCCGTGTGTGTGGCGATAGTGCGGTCTTTTCTGAAGTTGGTGGAACTCGTGAATATAGCGGTCGGGGAAATTGATCTCTCGAGGGGGGGTCTGACTCGGTGTTACGGTGTGTTTGACCATGGCTTTCACTTACGCCGGAATATCGCTTTAAAAAAAAATCTCATCTGTGTTGTGGTCCAACCTCAACTGGTGGTCAAATATCGTACCCAGGTACTTGTACTTCTCCACTCTTGCCACTGGTTCACCGTGGATGGTGGTGACTTCGGCCTCAGCCAGCTCCCTCTGTCTTTTTGAGAAGGTCACCACCATCTCTTGGGTTTTTGTTACATTAAGTTCCAGACATGACCTGTCACACCAGTCCACAAAATCACTTAGAGCCGACCCGTGGTGATGGGAAGAGCCGGACAGGAGGGACAGGAGGGACAGGAGGACCGTGTTGTCTGCAAACTTAACAAGGTGGCAGTTGTTGGTTCAGGGCGACCGGCCTAAGATCGTTCGGCATCTTTACAGTGCTTTTTTTGGGGAGGGGGATGACAGTAGAGTGTTTCCACAGCTGGGGGACTGTGCAGCTGGCAACAGAGCTCTGGAAGAGGAGCTGGAAAACTCCCCCTAGCTGGTTGGCACGGTACTTACGAGTTCGACCACAGATCTTATCAGGTCCTGGTGCAGTGTTGACTTTGGTCCTCTTCAGGACTCTCACCACCTCTTCAGTCCAAATGTTCAGAGCAGAGCCACCAGTTTCCAGCTGGGTGCTGTTGTCAGTCTCAAACATAGTGACGCTGGGCTGCTGCCTTCAACATGGATGGCCTTTGGGGTGGTGGAAGTTATATTCACAGCTGCCATATTTTTAAGGCCTTGCCAGGCTGCTCGCAGGTTCCCACTCTTGAACTTTTGCTCAACTTTGTCCCTGTACCTCAGCTTAGCAGTTTTTATAGCCCGCTTCACCTCTTTGTTTATCTCCTTTTTATCTCCATCAGAGCCAGTGAAGAATATTCTCTTTTTCCTGTTGAGAAGGGCTTTGAGTTCTTTTGTCACCCATGGTTTATTGTTATTTTGAAGTTTCAGTCGTGTCTTCCTGTGTGATGACCTCATGTGTCTCACCTGTGTCTAATTGCACCACCTGTGTCTCGTTTCCCCGTGTGTGTAACCTCTGTGTTTCCCTTTGTCTCTTGTTGGTTCATTTGTCTTCGATTCGTCACCGTCCCGTCCTGATCCTAGTGTCGTTCCACGTTCCTTGTGAGTCATTGGTTCTGTTTCTGAGTTTTATTCCTTTGATACTTCTGTCCAGGACTGGGGCCTGTTGACTTTTTACTTGATACTTTGTGTTTTTCTCTTTGTTTGGACTTTGAATCCCTGCATCGTTTACACTTGTTTTTTGAAATAAATATTTTTATGTTACTTTGAACTTTGGTCATTTCCCCCTCAACCGGACAGGAAACTATCGGCAGAGACCAAAACAAGAAACTGTACCAGGCTGTAAATATTACTGATTGGTTGTTACAGGTACACCCGCTGTCTGATTGGTTGTTACAGGTACACCCGCTGTCTGATTGGTTGTTACAGGTACAGCTGCTGTCTGATTGGTTGTTACAGGTACAGCTGCTGTCTGATTGGTTGTTACAGGTACACCCGCTGTCTGATTGGTTGTTACAGGTACACCCGCTGTCTGATTGGTTGTTACAGGTACACCCGCTGTCTGATTGGTTGTTACAGGTACAGCTGCTGTCTGATTGGTTGTTACAGGTACAGCTGCTGTCTGATTGGTTGTTACAGGTACAGCTGGTGTTTAGCGTTTGCAGCAACTCTCCGTCAGCTGAGTGAAGTGGCCGTTCAGAAAGAAGAACTGGCCGATAACCTGAGCTCGCAGGTCGTCTGTGAACTGACACGATTCACCCATGAGCTGAAGGGGAGGGAAAACGGGGGAGTCTGTCTGTGGGGGCGGGGGGGGCTGCTCTCTCTGTGTGGGGGGGGGCTAGTGGAACCTCCAGTTGATCACAAGTTTGAGCATTTTCCATTTTTGTTGCAGCATTTTCAAGATGGCCGTCGTGCCCAGCAGCATATTGAGAGCTCATGGAAACAACTGGAGTCTGTAAGTGACACACACACACACACACGCACACACACACACACACACACACACACACACACACACACACACACACACACACACACACACACACACACCTGAAGCTGTGTCTCAGAAGCTAGAACAGGTTTCTGATTGTTGTTGTTTACTTGTCCAGAGTAAACGTCGGTTCGAGCGCGACTGTAAAGAGGCGGAACGAGCTCAACACGTGTCGGACAGAATCGACCTGGACAGCAGGACGGACGGAGAGAAGGTCTGACCGTCACGTCGATACAGACAGATACGTAGATAGAACTGTGTTCTAGATGTGCTGCTCGTCTCAGGAAACACTTCTTATTAAACTCATTTGAATAATTAGCTTTTTTATTCCTGTTGGTCTGTTGTATTACTGTTCTGTAGAGATTTCAGACGCTCTATGAAATGGAATGAAATAAGCGGCTGATGCATCAGGACAGGTGTTAGAACCAGAGATCTAAACTCTGAACTCACATGATAAAGTGATGTATTAACAGGAATTAAACCAGCTTTTAGCCACTGTTGCTGTCAGTTGGAGTGAAATGCATTCTGGGATACTTGTATTCTGTGTACTTCGGTGTAAACGATCTACTGGACTGTACAGCCTGTAGTACACTGACCGAGCCTGTGGGGGGCAGCACGTCAGGAGGTGGTTTACAATACAGCCATGGTTCTGAAAAGTGCTACACAAACACAAACTATTCTGAACTAGTCTTTGTGTGTGTGTGTGTGTGTGTGTGTGTGTGTGTGTGTGTGTGTGTGTGTGTGTGTGTGTGTGTGTGTGTGTGTTAGCGCTGCTCACTGAAGGTAAGACCCCATTGATTTATTTCCTGTTGTAATAACCCAGACTGATGCTGCTCAACATGTCTGTGAATCCTTCATGAACTTTCTAGAACAACACAACGTTACAGCTGTGGTTGTGGTTGTGTGGTTGTGTGGTTGTGTGGTTGTGTGGTTGTGTGTGGTTGTGTGGTTGTGTGGTTGTGGTTGTGGTTGTGTGGTTGTGTGGTTGTGGTTGTGTGGTTGTGTGGTTGTGTGGTTGCGTGGTTGCGTGGTTCTGTGGTTGTGTGGTTGCGTGGTTGCGTGGTTGCGTGGTTGTGTGGTTGTGTGGTTGTGTGGTTGTGTGGTTGTGTGTCTGTTTCAGGCTCGTCAGACGGCTCAACAGAAGCAACAGGCAGCTGAAGAGTCCAGGAAAGACTATGTGACCAGTTTAAACCAGTTTAACCAGGACCAGCACCAGCACTACCACACACTGGTACCAGTTATTTACCAGGTACACCAGTACTACCAGTTATTTACCACTTACACCAGTACTACCAGTTATTTACCAGGTACACTAGTACTACCAGTTATTTACCAGGTACACTAGTACTACCAGTCATTTACCAGGTACACTAGTACTACCAGTTATTTACCAGGTACACTAGTACTACCAGTCATTTACCAGGTACACTAGTACTACCAGTTATTTACCAGGTACACTAGTACTACCAGTCATTTACCAGGTACACCAGTACTACCACACACTGGTACCAGTTATTTACCAGGTACACTAGTACTACCAGTCATTTACCAGGTACACCAGTACTACCAGTTATTTACCAGGTACACTAGTACTACCAGTTATTTACCAGGTACACCAGTACTACCACACACTGGTACCAGTCATTTACCAGGTACACTAGTACTACCAGTCATTTACCAGGTACACTAGTACTACCAGTTATTTACCAGGTACACCAGTACTACCAGTTATTTACCAGGTACACTAGTACTACCAGTCATTTACCAGGTACACCAGTACTACCACACACTGGTACCAGTTATTTACCAGGTACACTAGTACTACCAGTCATTTACCAGGTACACCAGTACTACCAGTTATTTACCAGGTACACTAGTACTACCAGTTATTTACCAGGTACACCAGTACTACCACACACTGGTACCAGTCATTTACCAGGTACACTAGTACTACCAGTCATTTACCAGGTACACTAGTACTACCAGTTATTTACCAGGTACACCAGTACTACCAGTTATTTACCAGGTACACCAGTACTACCAGTTATTTACCAGGTACACCAGTACTACCACACACTGGTACCAGTTATTTACCAGGTACACTAGTACTACCAGTCATTTACCAGGTACACCAGTACTACCAGTTATTTACCAGGTACACTAGTACTACCAGTTATTTACCAGGTACACCAGTACTACCACACACTGGTACCAGTCATTTACCAGGTACACTAGTACTACCAGTCATTTACCAGGTACACTAGTACTACCAGTCATTTACCAGGTACACTAGTACTACCAGTTATTTACCAGGTACACCAGTACTACCAGTTATTTACCAGGTACACCAGTACTACCAGTTATTTACCAGGTACACTAGTACTACCAGTTATTTACCAGGTACACCAGTACTACCACACACTGGTACCAGTCATTTACCAGGTACACTAGTACTACCAGTCATTTACCAGGTACACTAGTACTACCAGTCATTTACCAGGTACACTAGTACTACCAGTTATTTACCAGGTACACCAGTACTACCAGTTATTTACCAGGTACACCAGTACTACCAGTTATTTACCAGGTACACCAGTACTACCAGTTATTTACCAGGTACACTAGTACTACCAGTTATTTACCAGGTACACCAGTACTACCACACACTGGTACCAGTTATTTACCAGGTACACCAGTACTACCAGTTATTTACCAGGTACACCAGTACTACCAGTTATTTACCAGGTACACCAGTACTACCACAGTGTGTACTCAGTGTACTCAGTGTGTGTGTGTGTGTCTGTAGCGGATCCAGGACTTGGAGGAGCGGCGGATCGAGAGGATCTGTGATGCGATGCGCTCGTCAGCCGAGGCCGAGAGGAAGATTCTCCCCGTGTTCAGTCGCTGTCTGGACGCCATGACGGACGCGGCCGAGAGCATCCAGCCCAGGACGGTAACCAGGCAACACATACATCCCATTATCAACACATAGCAACACGAGAAATACCAAGATGCATCATAACAATGAGTACCTATAAAGTGTGTGCGTGTGCAGGACACCCGCCAGGTGGTGGAGGTTTATAAATCCGGCTTCGAGCCTCCAGGCGACGTGGAGTTTGAAGACTACAGCGCCACCATGAGGCGGAGCATCTCTGAGTCCAGTTACCTTGACAACCGGACAGAGGGGCGGAGACACAGCAGGAAGCTGTGGCCGTTTATACGGAAAAACAAGGTGCACACACGCACACACACACACACAGACGCACACCTGGACGAGCCGCTCTAACCTGTGTCTCTTTCTCCAGCTGTTGACCCTCCTCTCCTCCCCCCGACAGCCCCCCCCTCCCCCCCCGACCTCCCCGTCGCCAGGCAACGTGGCCAGCAGCCCCCAGTCTCCGCCCCCAGCCTCCAGAGAGCCAATCACACAGCGGCTCAACGACCTCATGACCTCGGGCTCCAGAACCAGGAAGCAGTGTCTGCGCAGCCTGAAGAGAGGGGTGAGTGTGTGTCTGTGTGTGTCTGTGTGTGTATTTACCTCAACCATGTGTCTGACTCTGTTGTGTTTCTTCTTCTCTGATCGGCAGCTCTCACTCAAACTGGTCAGTATAACACACACACACACACACACACACACACACACACACACACACACACACACACCGGTGTGTGGAGTAACGTTGTGTGTGTGCGTGCAGGGCTCCAGTCCTGCAGACTGCAGTCACCTTCCTCCTGAACAGAGACGCAAGAAACTTCAGAACAGAGTCGACAACATCAACCAGGAGCTGCAGAGAGAGAGGGAGCAGAGGTAACACAACACAGACACACAACTACACAACCACACAATAACATCAACCAGGAGCTGCAGAGAGAGAGGGAGCAGACGTATTTGGACCAGTTAAAGTCTGACTGATACTTGAGTAGAGACAGTTGCAGTGGTCCGGTCTGAATGATACGAGAGCACGAACGACTCTTTCTAGTTGCAGTGGTCCGGTCTGAATGATACGAGAGCACGAACGACTCTTTCTAGTTGCAGTGGTCCGGTCTGGATGATACGAGAGCACGAACGACTCTTTCTAGTTGCAGTGGTCCGGTCTGGATGATACGAAAGCACGAACGACTCTTTCTAGTTGCAGTGGTCCGGTCTGGATGATACGAGAGCACGAACGACTCTTTCTAGTTGCAGTGGTCCGGTCTGGATGATACGAGAGCACGAACGACTCTTTCTAGTTGCAGTGGTCCGGTCTGGATGATACGGGAGCACGAACGACTCTTTCTAGTTGCAGTGGTCCGGTCTGGATGATACGAAAGCACGAACGACTCTTTCTAGTTGCAGTGGTCCGGTCTGGATGATACGGGAGCACGAACGACTCTTTCTAGTTGCAGTGGTCCGGTCTGGAGGATACGAGAGCACGAACGACTCTTTCTGGTTGCAGTGGTCCGGTCTGAATGATACGAGAGCACGAACGACTCTTTCTAGTTGCAGTGGTCCGGTCTGGATGATACGAGAGCACGAACGACTCTTTCTAGTTGCAGTGGTCCGGTCTGGAGGATACGAGAGCACGAACGACTCTTTCTAGTTGCAGTGGTCCGGTCTGGCTGATACGAGAGCACGAACGACTCTTTCTAGTTGCAGTGGTCCGGTCTGGATGATACGGGAGCACGAACGACTCTTTCTAGTTGCAGTGGTCCGGTCTGGAGGATACGAGAGCACGAACGACTCTTTCTGGTTGCAGTGGTCCGGTCTGAATGATACGAGAGCACGAACGACTCTTTCTAGTTGCAGTGGTCCGGTCTGGATGATACGAGAGCACGAACGACTCTTTCTAGTTGCAGTGGTCCGGTCTGGAGGATACGAGAGCACGAACGACTCTTTCTAGTTGCAGTGGTCCGGTCTGGCTGATACGAGAGCACGAACGACTCTTTCTGGTTGCAGTGGTCCGGTCTGAATGATACGAGAGCACGAACGACTCTTTCTAGTTGCAGTGGTCCGGTCTGGCTGATACGAGAGCACGAACGACTCGTTCTAGTTCAGAAGTCCAGCAAAGTGTAGTGTGTTGTGTTGACGTCGGGACCCTGCTTCCGCCCGTTAAACCTAACCCTTTTTTATATATATTTTTAATTTACATTGCAACATATAGTCCACGTCAGGATAACACAGTCCATAGTTCTCTTCTCTCTGTGACATTTCAAGAGACTTTTGATGAAGTAACCAGACAGGATTGTTCTGCTGTGTCGTTGCCGCTGTCTCATGTGGATCCGGTCTCCTGTGGATCCAGTCTCATGTGGATCCGGTCTCATGTGGATCCGGTCTCATGTGGATCCGGTCTCATGTGGATCCGGTCTCATGTGGATCCGGTCTCATGTGGATCCTGCCTCATGTGGATCCTGCCTGAAGGGACGAAGACTTCTAAAGAAGTTCAGTTCATCAGTTTTTATTTAGTTTTTCTTGTGTGCGTGTGCGTGTGCGTGTGCGTGTGCGTGTGCGTGTGTGCATGTGCGTGTGCAGGGACGCTCTGCTGAAGATGAGGGAGGTCTATGAACAGAGTCCTCAGATGGGGGACCCTGAGAGTCTGGAGCCGCGACTGGAGGAAGTGAAGCAGAGTCTGAGGAGACTGGAGGACGAGCTGAGGACCAACCAGGTCTCTGTCTCTCACACACGCAGACAGATGTGTGTGTGTGTGTGTGTGTGTGTGTAACACTGTGTGTGTGTGTAACACTGTGTGTGTGTCCCTGCAGGCGTGGCTGATGGAGGCGGACAGCCGTCTCCCTGGCAACAGCAGCAGGAGGCAGAGCGGAGGCGGCAGCAGCGGCTTGAAGCAGCTGGACGACCGCAGCCCGGCCAGCAGAGAGAGGTCGACATGCTGCTGATACTATTGATCAGTGTTGATCAGTATTGATACTGTTGATCAGTATTGATGCTATTGATCAGTATTGATGCTATTGATCAGTATTGATACTATTGATACTATTGATCAGTATTGATGCTGTTGATCAGTATTGATGCTATTGATCAGTATTGATACTATTGATACTATTGATCAGTATTGATGCTGTTGATCAGTATTGATACTATTGATCAGTATTGATACTGTTGATCAGTATTGATGCTGTTGATCAGTATTGATACTATTGATACTATTGATCAGTATTGATACTATTGATCAGTATTGATACTATTGATCAGTATTGATACTGTTGATCAGTATTGATGCTATTGATCAGTATTGATACTATTGATACTATTGATACTATTGATCAGTATTGATACTATTGATCAGTATTGATACTATTGATCAGTATTGATACTGTTGATCAGTATTGATGCTATTGATCAGTATTGATACTATTGATACTATTGATCAGTATTGATACTATTGATCAGTATTGATACTGTTGATCAGTATTGATGCTATTGATCAGTATTGATGCTATTGATCAGTATTGATACTGTTGATCAGTATTGATACTGTTGATCAGTATTGATACTGTTGATCAGTATTGATACTATTGATCAGTATTGATACTATTGATCAGTATTGATACTATTGATCAGTATTGATGCTATTGATCAGTATTGATACTATTGATCAGTATTGATGCTATTGATCAGTATTGATACTATTGATCAGTATTGATACTGTTGATCAGTATTGATACTATTGATCAGTATTGATACTATTGATCAGTATTGATACTATTGATCAGTATTGATACTATTGATCAGTATTGATACTGTTGATCAGTATTGATACTATTGATCAGTATTGATACTGTTGATCAGTATTGATACTATTGATCAGTATTGATACTATTGATCAGTATTGATACTATTGATCAGTATTGATGCTATTGATCAGTATTGATACTATTGATCAGTATTGATACTGTTGATCAGTATTGATACTATTGATCAGTATTGATACTATTGATCAGTATTGATGCTATTGATCAGTATTGATAGGAAACGTCTCAGTCTGATTGTAGCTGCTGGTATATAGATATTAACCCCCCCCCCCCCACCACCAGCCCTGACGGCAGCTACACCGAGGACCACAGCGCCGAGCTTCACTTCAAGTCTCGAAGTTCAGAGTTCGATGACGACTTTGATGATGAAGAACCGTTGCCGAGCATCGGAACCTGCAAGTCGCTTTACCCGTTTCAAGGTGTTCACACACACACACACACACACACACACACACACACACACACACACACACACACACACAGACATATAGTATTAGTATAAAAGTACTACTATAAAGTTGTAGTATGTGTTCCCATTCACTGAATGTTGCGAGCGCGCCCTCTGCTGGTCGGAGTTAGACTCTGCATACTAATGAACCACCGATAGTGATCACTCCGTGTGCCACATGACCCCCCAGCTCAGAACGAAGGGACGACGGTGGCAGGGAACTACTTTCATGTTATTATTACCCACATAATGTAATAACATGATAATAATAATAATATGATAATGTATATTAATAATACTAACAGGATGTAACGTAACCCCAGGTCAGAACGAAGGGACTCTGTCGATGGTGGAAGGGGAACTACTTTCATGCTATCATAATGTAATAATAACATGATGTAATAATAATATGATGTAATGTAATACTAATATTATAATAATTACATGATATAATAATGTAACCCAACCCCAGGTCAGAACGAAGGGACTCTGTCGATGGTGGAAGGGGAACTACTTTCCGTGGTGGAGGAGGACAAAGGCGACGGCTGGACCCGAGTGCGGAGGAACCTGGAGGAGGAGGGATACGTCCCCACGTCTTATATCAAAGTCTTCCTGGACGGCAGCGCCAAAGGTGCCATGACCTATATATGACCTTCACATGACCTCTGACCTCAGTAACGACCTCCATGTGACCTCCATGTGACCTTAGACCAGACCTCTCACCTCTGTGAACTTTGACCTCTGAATGTCAGCCAGTCTGTTGCCATGGTAACAGCAGCTCTGCCCCCACAGGGAGACAGGTGCTGCTGACCAATCATGTGATAGTGATCCATGAAGGAGGCGGAGCCTAAACGGACACAGTCTGATCTGATCAATCTATAATCAATATCATTGATCTCTGACTCTGTCCATTCAGTCAAACAACCCTAAGACCTGTAACTACCCCTGACCCCCTACCCCCC
>CM064895.1:33093047-33110663 GCA_030347415.2 Decapterus maruadsi
AGTCACCTGCAGTCTCACTCTACCTGCTCTAATATACCTGTCTCTCTACCTGTCTGTCTCTCTACCTGTCTGTCTCTACCTGTCTGTCTCTCTACCTGTCTGTCTCTCTACCTGTCTGTCTCTCTACCTGTCTGTCTCTCCACCTGTCTGTCTCTCTACCTGTCTGTCTCTCTACCTGTCTGTCTCTCTACCTGTCTATTGACCTGTCTCTCCACCTGTCTGTCTCTCTACCTGTCTGTCTCTCTACCTGTCTGTCTCTCCACCTGTCTGTCTCTCTACCTGTCTGTCTCTCTACCTGTCTGTCTCTCCACCTGTCTGTCTCTCTACCTGTCTGTCTCTCTACCTGTCTGTCTCTCCACCTGTCTGTCTCTCTACCTGTCTATTGACCTGTCTCTCTCTCTGTCTGTCTGTATCCTATAGGCTTTGTGCAGAGTAGCCGTCTAGTCTAGTGCAGTATTCGGCCAATGAGGACGTCTCGTCACAGGAAGGGGTTGAAAGAGCTCAGAGGAAGGCTGGTAACAGATTCTCATTGGACAGTTCTCCAGGTATCTGACCAATCAGCTGACAGAGCGGTGACGGACCTGAGCTCAGATGTTAGACGGGTCCCACGTAGCCAGTGTTTCAGATTCACTGACCTGAGATCTGTGAAAATGTTGAATTGAAAATGTAAATGTCTTGATCCTTCCTGTCGGCTGAACCTTTAAGGACCACAGCAGTGATGTCATGGCGTCTGTGGTGTGACATCACTGTGGTTGTGGCCAGAAAAAGTCAGAAAAGAACAATAAGTTATACAATGTAAAGATTCTGAAATAAACAAGTGATGAGTATGTAAATATAAACTGTAGCTGCACAGGTGTAGCCCCGCCCCCATGAACTAGCCCCGCCCCCATGAACTAGCTGATATTAACCCGCCCATCAGACTGAACCAGACTGTATTAGCTCCGCCCACTGCCCCCCCCCAGCTTGTTGATCAGTGATCATGTTATTGATTGTGTGAAATGTGAAACTTATCGATCGTTTAGTATCATCTTGATTTTTTTATGTGAGATGGTTCATTTCACTCTTTTCAACTTCCTGTATGTTACTCTTTCAAAATAAAGTTCATTCTGAATCAAACAGCAGCAGCAGTCTCGTAGCGTAACTTCCTGTTACTGCTCAGGTGTGAACAGGTGTCGCCCCCCGGTGGACAGGAAGACTAATGTATTAATAGTACAACATGGTTCATGTAAGTGAGACCAAACATGAATTTCCTGCCTTGGCGGGAAAATAAAGTTTTCTAAATGTAAATCTCCTCTTTGAACCGCCACCTCATCGTGGTGGAGGGGTTTGAGCACCCGAATGACCCTAGGAGCCATGTTGTCGGGGGCTTAATGCCCCTGGTAGGGTCTCCCAAGGCCAACAGGCCCTCGGTGACGGGTCAGACTAAGAGTGGTTCAAAACCCCTATGAAGAAGAAAACAGCAAGGAAGTTCACGTCGCCCGGATCGGCGTCACCGGGGAGCCACGCTGGAACCAGGCTGGGACCCGCCTGGACGCAGCCTGAACGAGCGACGTGGGCCCGCCCTGCAATAGGCCCACCACCCACAGGAGGGTTCAGAGGGGGCCGGTGGCGGTCGTGGGCGGGGGCCCCGACAACCCAATCACCAGGACACTCTAGGCCGGAGGTCGATGATCGACTTTGTAGTCGTGTCATCTGATCTCCGGCCGTATGTCTTGGACACTCGGGTGAAGAGAGGGGCGGAGCTGTCAACTGATCACCACCTGGTGGTGAGCTGGATCCGCTGGCAGGGGAGGAAGCCGGTCAGACCTGGAAGACCCAAGCGTATCACGAGGGTCTGCTGGGAACGTCTGGCAGAATCCCTGTCAGGGAGGTCTTCAACTCCCACCTCCAGGAGAGCTTTGTCTGGATTTCGAGGGAAGTTGGAGACATTGAGTCCGAATGGACCATGTTCTCCACCTCCATTGTTGCCACGGCCGTCCGGAGCTGTGGCCGTAAGGTCTCTGGCGCCTGTCGTGGTGGCAATCCCCGAACACGGTGGTGGATGCCGGAAGTAAGGGATGCCGTCAAGCTGAAGAAGGAGTCCCACCGAGCCTGGCTACCTCGGGGGACTCCCGAGGCAGCTGACGGGTCCCGGCAGGCCAAGCGGACGACGGCCCGGGTGGTTGCGGAAGCAAAAACTCTGTCTGGGAAAAGTCCGGGGAGGCCATGGAGGAGGACTACCTGGCAAACCATCCGACGCCTCAGGAGGGGGAAGCAGTGCTCCACCAACACTGTTTACAGTGGAGGGGGGAGTTGTTGACCAAGACTGAGGATATCGTTGGGCGGTGGAAGGAATACTTCAGGAAGCTGAGGGCTGTACGTTCCCTGTATGACCGTAGCAGGAGCGTGGTTCACGTTGCCGGCAGGAAGTCAGACCTGCTGGTGGGTCGTGGCGTGGTGGGTCGTGGCGTGGTGGGTCGTGGCGTGGTGGGTCGTGGCGTGGTGGGTCGTGCATGGCAGCGTCCGCCATCTGTGTGTGTGTGTTGTACCGTAAAGCGCTTTGTGTAGTAGAAAACGCGATATAAATACAGACTATTTACCATTCACCATTCTTCTGTGCTGTTGCTATGACAACAGCCTCGACAATTCTACAGACAATTGTTTCCATGGCAACGCAGAAGCCTGGATGGACACAACATCACACCTGTTCACACTGTCATTACCTAGTAACTACGGTAACGCCTCAGCTCTTCTTCTTGTCTCGAGTCCAACGCTCGGCGTGTGTGTGTCCTCCGCCCGCCGCGACCATCTGACACACACGCTGTGTTTCCATGACGACCAAATGAGGAAGATGATTTATTTAAAGGTTTTTCTGTTTCTTCTTTTTCTGGCATCTCTCAACCTCCGACCTCCTCACTGATACATTATGGGATGTTGAAGATACTGACAGAAGTCTTCATCATCCTCACCATCATCATCATCATTTAAAACAGCAGGAAACATAATAAATTCATAAATCCTGTTTAATTGATTCCTGTCTGGTCCAAGGTTCCTAGAGGTTTCCATGACGATACGATGAGAAGGACGACTGAGAAGCTGCATAAAACATTTCAATTCAAAATATCTTTTATAAAATAAACACGTTTTATTCTTTGTATCAGTGTTGAGCCGACATCTTACTGCCTCGGGCCAAATGGCTTCCTACAGAAGCACTCTCTCCTCCTCCTCCTGCTGCTGCTCCGATCTGCTCCCAGCCCGGCTGTGACATCATCACCACACACACACACACACACACACACACACACACACACACACACACACACACACACACACACTGGGAGCTGGAGGATCTTGTTTCCACTCGGATGATTTTTGGCATTGAAAGCGAGAATAAGAGCGAGAGGAGGAGGAGAGAAGAGGACAAAGCAGACAAATAGATAACCAGGCTAACAACCAGGCTAACAACCAGGCTAATAACCAGGCTAACAACCAGGCTAATAACCAGGCTAACAACCAGGCTAACAACCAGGCTAATAACCAGGCTAACAACCAGGCTAATAACCAGGCTAACAACCAGGCTAATAACCAGGCTAACAACCACATCCATCCTTGGACGTTGATGCTGTTTGAGGATAAACTGATGGAGTCTGAAGAAAATCTACTCAACACATTTCTGTTGCTGCTGCTCCTCGGATCCCGGTTCCCTCTGGTAACAACTCTTCTATTCTATTCTATTCTATTCTATTCTATTCTATTCTATTCTATTCTATTCTATTCTATTCTATTCCATAGATGGGGGTTAGTGTTAGGCTACTTGCCTAAATTCATTCATTAACTGACTGATTAGTGACTGATCCAGGTGATTGATCAGTGCTGGGATTGATTGATTGATTGATTGATTGAGTGATTGATTAGTCGCCTACTGACGACTCTAAATGGAGTCACCAAGCTGAAGCTCAGTATCCCAGAATGCATTTCAGTGTCTGAGAGTGACTTTGTTTTGGCCGTTGACCATGTCCAACGTCTCACAGCTCTTACTATCATCTAGTCACATCTGGGGGTTGTAATAATAAGATAGTAATGTTCATCCTCAGCCAGTGCTGCGTGAGCTCAGTGTCAGGTTGGTCTTCCTGAGGTTTTGGTCTCTGTGGTTGATGATAGCCTCCGTGTCCTCTGACTTCCTGTGTTGCAGGTGGGTCCTTCTGCCCCTGAGGAGGGCTGGCAGGTGTACAGTTCAGCCCAGGACGCTGAAGGTCGATGTGTTTGTACGGTCGTTGCTCCTCAGCAGACCATTTGCTCCAGAGATGCTCGAACCAAACAGCTGAGACAGCTGCTGGAAAAGGTTGGGAAACCCCACAACGTGTTGCTCCTTCTGGTGGTTGTACAGTGAAGTAGTCCTGACTGACTGTCATCTCCAGGTGCAGAACATGAGTCAGTCTATCGAGGTCTTGGACCAGCGGACTCAGAGAGATCTGCAGTTTGTGGAGAAAATGGAGGTTCAGCTGAAAAGTTTGGAGAACAAATTCAAACAGGTTGAAGACGGACATGAGACCAACATCGCCAGACAGTACAAGGTAGAAGGAGGAGAAGCTGCAGCACCATGTATCGTGCACCGAGAGCTCAGGTTTCAGCTGATTGGTTGCTGTGTTTCTGTGTCAGTCTATCAAGGCAAAGATGGAGGAGCTGCGTCCCCTGATTCCCGTCCTGGAGGCCTACAAAGCCGACGCTCTGCTGGTGCGACAGTTTAAAGAGGAGGTGGCCAACGTGACGGAGCTGCTGGGCTCGCTGCAGGAGCAGCTGGGAGGACTGGACTACCAGGACCTGCACGGCCGTGTCCTGAGCCTGGAGGAGCGTCTGAGGGCCTGCATGCAGAGGCTGGGTGAGTATGTGATGTCACAGTCTGGACCAGGACTCTGCGCCATTCATTCTCTTCTTCTCTCCTGTTTCTCATTCATCATCTTCTCAACAAGCAGAACAAGTCTCTCTGATTCTTTTCCTGGTGAATTCTCTGTCTTTGACCTCATGGTCCGAGGTCAGAGGTCAGAGGTCAGAGGAGAAGGTTCAAAGTTTCGGCTCTGTTTGTGTTTCAGCCTGTGGGAAGTTAACAGGAATCTCTGAGCCAATCACTGTCAAGACGTCTGGATCCAGGTTCGGGTCCTGGATGACGGACCCAGTGGCGCCACCTGGAGACAACAGAGTGAGTGTGAACATCCACCCATTAATGACAGCAGCACTCTGTAATGTTACCCAGGTGCATTACTGGAAATATTTGAATGTTGTGGATTAAAGGGATAGTTCACCCTAAATTCAAATTTCTACTCAGCAGCCAATCAGCTCATCCTGAACCTGAAGCAGCTGAAACTCTTATCTAACAATACAGAGGAATTGACTTCAGTGTAGTGTTAAGGTTTACCCTAAGTGATCAATACAATGTCTGGTCTATATTTACATTCTCAAAGTACGGCAACGTTCTCATTGAGCACACATACTAGACTCACAGTCAGCGTCCAGTTCTCACCAAGACAACACAACTGTTCCATTATGAGTCTATTTCTATAAACTTATAGAACACTATAATCATTTATGTCATGATTGGTTTTCTTCCTGTTTGTAGGTGTGGTATATGGATGGTTACCATAACAACCGCTTTGTGAGGGAGTATCAGTCGATGTATGACTTCATGACGACAGATAACTTCACCTCCCACCGCCTCCCCCACCCCTGGTCCGGGACCGGCCAGGTCGTCTACAACGGCTCCATCTACTTCAACAAGTTCCAGAGTCACACCATCATCAAGTTCGACTTCAGCACGTCGCTCATCAGCCGCTCCCGCCAGCTGGACTTCGCCGGCTACAACAATATGTACCACTATTCCTGGGGGGGGCACTCAGATATCGACCTGATGGTTGACGAGGGGGGGCTTTGGGCCGTATATGCCACCAATCAAAATGCTGGAAACATTGTTCTCAGCCAGTTAAACCCCAACACGTTGCAGATTGTCCGTAGTTGGACCACAAACCATCCCAAACGTAGCGCCGGCGAGGCGTTCATGATCTGTGGAACCCTGTACGTCACTAACGGATACTCAGGTGGAACCAAAGTTTACTACGCGTACTCCACTAACTCCTCCACCTACGAGTATATCGACATTCCTCTGACTAATAAATACAGCCATCTCTCCATGCTCGACTACAACCCCAGAGACAGAGCTCTGTACGCCTGGAACAACGGCCACCAGGTCATTTACAACGTCACGCTGTATCACATCATTCAGTAAACGACGTCATCGACGCCTTCTGTTACGACTCTGTTACACTTCTGTTACACTCGACACCTCGTGCACTGATGAAAGTAGATTTATGCTCCAGAGAAATGTCTGCCTGAGAGTTCGTCCATTACAGGTTGGTTGGCCTGCCCCCCCCCCCCTCGTCACCTGTCAACAGAGACTGAGAGCTAGTTTAGCCCCCCCCCTCCCCCGTCACCTGTCAACAAAGTGGAGTCTGTCTGTTTTGTCAGCTGTAGAGTCACCACATTTCTTCACCTGGAGACACACAACATGTAAACACACAACATGTAAACACACTAGAGGTCTTCACGGGTCCAATTTGTCGGACCGAACCCAAATGGACCTGGGAAAATTGGACCTGGACCCGACTGGCCCCGAGCTATTATTGTAAATATGAGTTCCGAACCTGAACCGAACCCTTAAAAACCCGTGGACCCGAAATGCCCGAGTTGCTTCATGATTTAATACAAATTCTCTAGAGACTTGTTTTTTATTAGCTACTACTTTCTGTTTCTTACCTAAACGTAGTCTTCTTCTACCTGGTTCAGGCTGCGGCCGCTGCCAGACCCCCCCCTGCCCCCCCCGGCCATAACGTGATGTAAACAGAAGTAAATCCACGTCGTCATTTTCTTGTTTAGATGGTCATGTACTGTAATCCTTTTTCTTAGCCATTGCTAACGCTAATCCACTGCTCATTTCCTCTGGTTTAATTAACGTTATCATTTAGGAGTTTCCATTGTGCTTTGCAGAGCATAACGTTACCGCGGTAACAACACACTACGCCACGGCAACTTGATTGTTTAACCATTTTGAACCATTAACCATAACGTTACATTAATAAACAAACGTTTTAACTGCCCCGAGTCCCGACCGAGGGACTGACTTCTGCTTGGAATGTCAACCTCGACGTCATCATCAGAGTCGTGTAGTTGTTTTGATCACGTGACATCAGTCACACAGGCAGCTCGCAGCCTCGCATTGAATGGAGGGGGGAGGGCGGGGGTGATTGAAAGTTGTGACTGCTAATCGTCGGGTCCTGTAGGACCCGGCCTTTCACAATAAGAGCCCGGGACCCGAGACCAACTCCACCAGTTCTGACCCGGACCCGGAGTCACTTCTTGTGAGTGGACCCGAAACCGAGCCGGGTTGGAACCTCGGGTTTTCGGGTTGTCAATTTTTTCCGGAGACCTCTAAAACACACATGTAAACACACAACATGTAAACACACATGTAAATACACATGTAAACACACAACATGTAAACACACATGTAAACACACAACATGTAAACACACAACATGTAAACACACAACATGTAAACACACAACATGTAAACACACAACATGTAAACACACAACATGTAAACACACAAGAAGACACGGGGGGGGGGGGGGTCAGGACCAGAGCGTATCACAGTGTTGGGGGGGGGTCAGGACCAGAGCGTATCACAGTGTTGGGGGGGTCAGGACCAGAGCGTATCACAGTGTTGGGGGGGTCAGGACCAGAGCGTATCACAGTGTTGGGGGGGTCAGGACCAGAGCGTATCACAGTGTTGGGGGGGTCAGGACCAGAGCGTATCACAGTGTTGGGGGGGTCAGGACCAGAGCGTATCACAGTGTTGGGGGGGTCAGTACCAGAGCGTATCACAGTGTTGGGGGGGTCAGGACCAGAGCGTATCACAGTGTTGGGGGGGTCAGGACCAGAGCGTATCACAGTGTTGGGGGGGTCAGTACCAGAGCGTATCACAGTGTTGGGGGGGTCAGGACCAGAGCGTATCACAGTGTTGGGGGGGTCAGGACCAGAGCGTATCACAGTGTTGGGGGGGTCAGGACCAGAGCGTATCACAGTGTTGGGGGGGTCAGGACCAGAGCGTATCACAGTGTTGGGGGGGGTCAGGACCAGAGCGTATCACAGTGTTGGGGGGGGGGTCAGGACCAGAGCGTATCACAGTGTTGGGGAGGGGGGGGGGTCAGGACCAGAGCGTATCACAGTGTTGGGGAGGGGGGGGGGGTCAGGACCAGAGCGTATCACAGTGTTGGGGGGGGGTCAGGACCAGAGCGTATCACAGTGTTGGGGGGGGGTCAGGACCAGAGCGTATCACAGTGTTGGGGAGGGGGGGGGGTCAGGACCAGAGCGTATCACAGTGTTGGGGGGGGGTCAGGACCAGAGCGTATCACAGTGTTGGGGGGGGTCAGGACCAGAGCGTATCACAGTGTTGGACTGTTTATTTACATGACGATAGTTACAACTTGTTCTTATACAACTGAAGCAGAAAACACCAAGTAAACAGCCCAGGACAATCGCTGAACCTCAACCTAACAGGTGGTTAGAACAGCTCCTGTTGTTTACTTGGTCATATCAGATCATGCGAACCAGAAATGTAAAAACATGCTGAAACAATCACAACAGAAAGACTTTGTATTTAACTTTGACATGTTTTAAATATTAGAGGCTTGACATTTTATCACTGGAATTACAGCCTCTTAGTGTGAGGAATAATAATAATAATAATAATAATGATAATAATAATATGTTTTTCTTATTGTTGTGTATCATTAAGCAATACATACTCTCCACTACACGTTGTCCTTAACAAGAAGTCCTTCAGTTTTTAAAAGTTCTTGTAGGATAAGCAGGGATACCACACTCTTCATCTGTAATGTGCTGTTCCAACACAACAGGGGGGGGGGGGGGCAGCAACATTAGTGTCCAAAGCTGGAGTCGTGTATATCAGTAAGAACTCTAGCCGCTGTGTGTTGGTGGTTGTGACGACTGGAACTGTTTCTGGCTTCTCCCAAGTCTTGTCACGTTTCTGCTGAACTCGGATCATTGACACCAAGAAGCCTCTGAACCGTCCCATCTTCAGCTCAGGAGCCTCATCAGCGCCGCCCCCGTCTGCAGCGCCGCCCCCATCCCGCTGCCGCCCCCGTCTGCAGCGCCGCCCCCGTCTGCAGCGCCGCCCCCATCCCGCTGCCGCCCCCGTCTGCAGCGCCGGCCCCATCCCGCTGCCGCCTCCATCCCGCTGCCGCCCCCGTCTGCAGCGCCGCCCCCATCCCGCTGCCGCCCCCGTCTGCAGCGCCGCCCCCATCCCGCTGCCGCCCCCGTCTGCAGCGCCGCCCCCGTCTGCAGCGCCGCCCCCGTCTGCAGCGCCGCCCCCATCCCGCTGCCGCCCCCGTCTGCAGCGCCGGCCCCATCCCGCTGCCGCCTCCATCCCGCTGCCGCCCCCATCCCGCTGCGCCTCCATCCCGCTGCCCCCATCCCGCTGCAGCACCGCCCCCGTCTGCAGCACCGCCCCCCCCGTCTGCAGCGCCGCCCCCATCCCGCTGCCGCCTCCATCCCGCTGCTGCCCCCGTCTGCAGCGCCGCCCCCATCCCGCTGCCGCCTCCATCCCGCTGCTGCCCCCGTCTGCAGCGCCGCCCCCGTCTGCACCCCCCCCCCCCCCCCCGTCTGCAGCGCCGCCCCCATCCCGCTGCCGCCTCCATCCCGCTGCTGCCCCCGTCTGCAGCGCCGCCCCCGTCTGCAGCCCCCCCCCCCCCCCCCCATCTGCAGCGCCGCCCCCATCCCGCTGCCGCCCCATCCAGCGCTGCCCCTGTCCCGCTGCCGCCCCCGTCTGCAGCCCCCCCCCCCCCCGTCTGCAGCGCCGCCCCATCCCGCTGCCGCCCCCCCCCGTCTGCAGCACCCCATCTGCAGCGCCCCCCCATCTGCAGCGCTGCCCCTGTCCCGCTGCCGCCCCATCTGCAGTCTGCAGCGCCCCATCCCGCTGCCGCCTCCATCCCGCTGCCGCCCCCGTCCCGCTGCTGCTCAGGGCTGAGGGTTCAGGGCGACAGTCTGGGAGGAACTGGCAGCAATATGAGGATTTCTGTGTTTGCCATCATTCTTTTGTTCAAGTATTTTAAAAAACTTGAATATATCAGTGGTTTACAGTGAGTTTACAGTGAAACTGTGTGAGTGTGTGAGTTACTGACAGAAATGGATAAAATGTAAACAAAAAGAAGGAAAAAAATTGAATGAATAATTGAAATAATTTGTATTTCCTGCTCCTCTGTTATGTTTAAAGATTGTTTTCTGTATTTGATGTCACTTTCAGACTGGACTGAATCGAACCCTAACCCATGAAAGGAAAACATGAAACTACTGCATGTACGATGTTGGGGGGGTCACTCTGTCTTTATAACCAGTAGCCTTAATAGCTATTTTGGATTGCATCACCCAATTACTATGTATATTGTGTTTTTTGACAAAATGGAGGCTGCCCTTCATAAATAAACTTGACATTGGTGCTTCTGTGTGTTTTCTTGAGATTACCTAATAAATATAAAAATATAAAATTAATATAAATATAACATGTATGTCTAATATCTTCCTTCTACATGTGGCCACTCTTATTTCTTTAAACATGTTAGTTATTGGTCATTTTCTGCCTTCTTTTTTTTTTAAAGGTACTTTATTAGTCACATATACAGGCGTACATTTAACCCATCAGTGAGGAGCAGTGGGCAGCCACGGTGCGGAATTCGAACCCAGGACCAGGTCATTATATGAATCTCATGTTTTACTGCTAGAAAATATTCACACAGAGTCAAGCTTCTGTTCATAACTATATTGGTCATTTATTGGACATTTGCAGTACAGCATAAGAAATATATATTATGGTGACTTCCTGTTTGTATTGACGGCGGCTGGAAACCGTCCGACTTGACTGCAGCTTTCTGTCACCATGGTTACCACCCCCTGCTGCTGCCACTGCTCTCACCAACCTTCCAGGCGAAGCGCAGTTCATCTCGAACGCACCTAGTGGGAACACTCACACACCTACAGGGTCACATGTCTCTCATGGTCACATGACTGAAACCAGGAAGTGATAAATGTTTGGGGATGCCAGTCCGGCTTTCTTTGTTCTCCAGCTGAGCTGGGCTCACTTCACACGCAGGTATGGAGGGTCATGAAGGTGTAGGCTGCTGTGGTTGTTACAACCTAGATTTAATACTTTATTTTATTTCATTGGGATAATCTAGTGTGTTTACTCCTTGCAGAGAACACAGACCACTGCATGGCCCCCCCCCCCACATTGATGTGATCATCACATTCTGACTCCAGATGCGGAGATATGGACACTGATAATCTGGTAAATGATTAACTCTTGCCCACTTTTAATTGAATGTTTTAAAACCGTTAAAATGTTTACTCAAAGTCTGTGGTTGTGTCTGTAGCACTTGGGATGTTGAGCTGCGCCTGCATAGTTACTGCCATGTGGGACAATGGAGCCAAGTAGCTTCAATGTGTTGATTATGTTCAGCATTTATTCTGCTGCGTGGTGTTTAACTAGGCTGGCAACTCATGTGTTTTATTTTCTGTCAGAGACAGGACCAGGCCAGCCTCTGTTTTATTGTTAAATCACAGGCTTTTGTGAATTTAATTTGTTTCCCGTTTTTCCGTTGTGTGCCTCTGGGGTCAATAATGGTCAGGTGTACTTCTTAGTGAATCCTTGAAATCCACCTGATGCTGCTTGGTCTCCTCTCTTACTTGTGTTGTCTTCACAGGCTGTCTGTGTATAAGGCCGGATTCACACGGGTGTTATCGCTCTCTCCTGTGGGGGGCCACATGGGTGAGACACTGTAGGGGTGTGTAGCATACATATTCATGGGTTGCAGTGACGTCACGTCGAAGTGACCGCCGCCATATTTGTGTCGGATTTGACAGTTCTCCTATGAGAGCTGCAAACCACAGGATGGAAATAACAGTTTCTGGACCAAATGACAGGGTTTCATCCTGTCTGGGTTTGTGTCTCCATAACAACAGACTAACTCTACATTATCCCACGTATTACACGGTTTACGAGTGAATTAATTAATTTGATACGTAATGTTGATCAAAGTCCGAGGTCCGGTCACTCGGCGCTGGTTTCTCCTCAGCTCCTCGCAGTCGACGCGTGTGCAGTTGTTTTCAACATGTTCTTGATAATAAATCAGTAGATCGATGAATTATCACGTTAATGTCACGATGTGTGCATTTATGTCGTCCTGTCTGTAATAAGAGACTACGGCTACGGACACGTTTGTGTTGCGGACTCGCGGTGGCACGACACTGCGCTGCTCCGTCTGCTCTGATCGCAGGTTTGGTTCCAGCAGCGGTGTGGGAGGCAGAGAGCCTCCACTCTCCCTCGTTTTAACATCACAATTAGTCTGAAGCTGTTTAATGTCGGTAAAAATGAAACACAATCCTGCTCCGCTGATCAGAGCAGCGTCCCTAGCAACGCCCCGTTTTACTTAGCAACGGTCTGTTATACAAAAATAATAATAGTTATATGCGCCCTGTGCCCCGGCGTCCGGCAAAAATAGAAGCTGTGCGTATCTTTTGCGAGGGCTGCCGGATGCCGGTGTCGTAGCGAAGTCGGTGGAAGCTGACACGTGATTAATTAAAAAACAGACAAAACAGATCTTAGGAAAAGTATGTGATGATGATAATATGACAGACAAACAAATAAAACACATGAAATGGTTTAATGCTGTGTTGTCCATGTGACAATGATGTTATAGATTTGACTTTTTTTTTCTTTCCTCTCCTCAGTTGCCGCAGCTGAGTCATGTGGATCAGGACTCGCTGTCGTCCAGGCTGCACAGCTCTACTGAGCAGCTTCAGGTAATGTCACCTGTCAACTGATCATTTAGTGTCTTTTTCAAATGAACCTTTCCATCAAGGAGAATCTTCTGTTGCTCTGACTGACAGGCATAACAGTACAAACATTGATGAGCTCTCAGCCGTCTCTTAGAAACATTACAGTTAGAGCAGCTGTAGTTTGGTAATGGTTCAGACTAGAGGTCTGGAGGTCTCTGTTTTGTAACTGGAGAAATGCAAAACATGAAGACAAGTTAATTGTGAATTCAACTCTAGTGGAAAAAAGCATTTTTAAATACCTTTTTTTTTTATTAATGTTTGTTATTATTTTGGCTTATTATATTGCATCTTAAAGCAGAGATCAGTGGAGTGTTTTAGTTAATCTAAGTCCTAAATGTTCCTATTTTCCATGGTCAGCATCACTTCCATAGAGTGTCTGGTCTCTCCGTCACTCTGCTCTGCTGTAAACCAGGAGAAAACTTTCCTTGTGGGATACAAGTGTTATCCAATGAGGAGAGAGAACGGCATGAAGGGCTGTGTGTGCAGCCAAGGGATGCATCGCTGCATCGTGAATGTGGTGACGTAGCACGAGGACCAATAGATGCCTGACGAGGGCGGGGGCTGCTAACTCATGGTGCGTTCAAGGAAACTCCTAACTTGTGTTTTTCCTTCCTGTGAAGTCGTACCGGTTCCATCTGGTACGAGTTCACGGGTCGGAAGTTACGAGAGGCCGTTATAGTGACTTTCACAGGCAACAGGACGGTAAAAACATGAGTTACTGGTTACCTAGGTTACCTGGAACGCTACAAAGTCGTAGTCGTGACTTGAAGCTGTAACTTACGGTTTCAAAAGCCTGGAACGCAGTGTTAGACAAAACCACCGGATCGCTGATATCTGCTTTAAGTTATTTTGTCCTTCCTAATCAAACACATGACAATAAAGGACACTGCTGACCCTGCTGAACTGCTTTCATTGCAGGAGTCCTTCAGAGGTTTCCAGCACTTTATTGACACCTGGCATGGTCAAAACGCCATGCCTTTGGACGAGGCCCTCCTGGAGCCTCATCACCTCTCTCTTCCAAAACCTGCAAATGACGCCATCTGTGAACTGGGACTTAAGACTGTTGAGAATCAGCGAAAGACTGTGGTAGCTATCAATATTTCTTTTCAGGTATTTCATAGAGGTTTCATGCCTTCTGCTCAGATGCTAAACCCAGAAATCACTGCTGTCTGTTTTCCAGTCTACTGTGGATTGGCTGGCGACCTCCTACAAGAGGGAATTTGAGGGGCTTATAAAGGACGACCTGGCCGTGTTTGAAGAGAGGCAGCTGCAGGATGTGCTGCTGTGCAGGGTGCAGGCGCCCAGCTACTCTCTGAACGACACGGATCTCAACACCCTGTGGCAGCACAGACTGACCGAGCTGCTGGCCAAGTGGCAGCTCTATCAGCAGGTGAGTGTGTGCTGTTGACGGACAAGTCGTATTTTCATTGTCATCACTGTCGGTTTTTTTTAGTTTAGCTCTCTTGTCATGTTGATTATATTTCAGTTAACTTTGGGGACTCACCTTTGTCTCCTGAATGGAAAGAGCGTGTCACTTCCAAGCTTCTTTCTGTACCCGAAGTCTTTTCTCACCATGACTTGGATTTTGGGTGCACTGACAAAGTCAAGCATCGAATAAAGTTGTCTAATGAAACCCCCTTCAAGCAACATGCAAGACCCATTCACCTTCAGGATGTGGATGCGGTTCGGAGACATCTTCGAAAAAGAATAATGACATTCGTCTATGTATAGACTATCGGAAGTTGAACTTGCAAACCGTTAAGGACGCTTATGCTTTACCCAATCTGGAGGAAACTTTTTCTGCTTTGACAGGATCCAAATGGTTCACTGTGCTCGATTTGAAGTCCGGATACTACCAGATTGAGATGGATGAAGCTGACAAAGCTAAGACCGCTTTTATCATGCCGTTGGGATTCTGGGAGTACAATCGTATGCCTCAGGGGATAACGAATGCCCCAAGCACTTTCCAGAGGCTGATGGAGAAATGCATGGGAGGATTACATCTCAAAGAAGTTCTTGTCTTTTTGGATGATTTGATTGTTTTCTCCAGTACCTTGGAGGAGCATGAGTGTCGATTAATGAATGTACTTGGACGCTTGAAAGAGTATGGGCTGAAACTGTCGCCTGAAAAGTGCAAGTTTTTCCAAACGTCAGTGCGCTATCTTGGTCATGTGGTGTCGGAAAATGGTGTGGAAATGGATCCAGAGAAGGTAGAAGCTTTAAAAACCTGGCCAATTCCGAGAAATCTGAAGGAGTTGAGGTCCTTTTTAGGATTTTCTGACTATTATCGTCGGTTTATCAGACGATATGCTAACTTAGTCAAGCCCCTCAACGAGCTCACTCGTGGGTACCCCCCATCGAGGAAAGCTGGCGACGACAAAGTGTCCAAACTTCAGTATCTCGATCCAAAACAGCCTTTCGGATGTCGATGGACACCCTAGTGCCAAGCTGCTTTTCAGTCTCTCATTGAGAGGTTAACAACTGCCCCAGTCCTGGGGTTTGCTGATCCAAAGAGCCAGCACTACAGGGCTGGGAGCTGCTCTAACAGGAACAGGAAGGGAAACTGAGAGCCATCGCCTTCGCCAGTCGAGGTCTGTCACAGAGCGAATCCTGTTATCCAGCTTATAAACTGGAATTCCTTGCCCTTAAATGGAGTGTGACAGAGAAATTTAATGATTACCTGTATTGAAGCAAATTTACGGTGGTCACCAACAGCAATCCCCTCACATACATCCTTACCTCTGCCAGGTTGGATGCAACAAGTTACCGTTGGTTGGCTGCATTGTCAAATTACACTTTCAAACTGCAGTTCCGGGCTGGTAAGCATAACCCCGATGCTGACGCACTGTCCCGGAGACCTCATCTCCCTTCGGTGAACGGCGCTCATTCGCAGAAGAAGCAAGACCGCATTGACCAGTTTGCTCAGCACCATTTGTATGATCTGACCAGCACGACTGAAATCCCTGCGGAAGTCGTCGATGCCATCTGTACCAGTCACCAGGTCAGAACCCCTCTCCATCTTGGTTCTGACCAGGCTGTGATCACATTGGTGGAGTCTTTTGCCACCTCTGCTGATGCAGTTCCTGACTGCTATGACTCTGAAGGTCACCATGGCTTGTCCATCATTCCCTCATGGTCCCACCTTGACCTCAAGGAAAAGCAGAGGGAGGACTCAACCATCCGTGAGGTAATTTTCCAGCTGGAATGGGGAGAGAAAATACCGCCAGCTGTGAGAAAACAGTTAACAGACCTACCACTTTTGCTGTGAGAATGGAAGAAATTGGAGTTGAGGGATAATGTATTGTACAGACGCAGACAGGATGGGGAACAGGTCACCTACCAGCTGGTTCTGCCTTCCGAGCTGCGATCCATGGTCTTGCAGAGCCTGCACAACATGGGCCACATGGGGATGGAAAGAGCCCTTGACCTTGTTTGAACCCGGTTCTATTGGCCCAGATATAAGGGATAAGTGCAACTTTTGAAATGGTTGCTCATTTTTCTGTGAGCATCTGAGAGACTTGAGACTTCGGCTACCCCCCCATTATCGGCCAAGCCCTTTCGATTGATACCCCCCTCGTCCTGATTGGACGTCGGCTTCCCTTGAAGTTTTTTTAGGGCTCATTTTTTTCCTTAATTGTTCATTTATTGAGACTCCGCCTACCCGCCCCCATTTGTGGCCACGCCTGATTCATAGAGACCGGAACCAAATCTCTACGTCATTCCTACCGGAAGTTATGGACCAATCGAATTTCCCCATAGGAATGAATGGGGTGAAAATTTTCCTAAGTGGGGACCAGGGAAAGGCTCAGGCCGACGCACGTTAGTCCACAATGCCATCTACCACAGGGTTAGGTTGAGGTCAGGAAGGGAGTGTCGTAGAGACTCGGGAGTGGTGTCATCGTGTTCCTGGTGGTCGATATAGTGGGGGTAGATGTGCTTATCAAGTGTGTGCGATGTATGGTTCAAAAGTTATGTGGTGGGAGGGGTGGGGGAGAGCGGCTTCCGCTGGATAGGGTTATATCTGTGACTCTGGCTAGGAAGGTGGGTTAGACTTGAAAATTGGTCATTTTGCTCAGTCCGGGACGGGCTTTCCATAGACGTCTTGATTGTGTGTCTAGGACATTCCTGCGAAAAGTTTCCCATAGACTGCCATGTAAATGTGATGTCCCTGTGCATTTTCCTGTCCACAGGCGGCGCCAACCAGTGTCCAGCAAGCAGCAGACGATCCAGCAAGAAGTTGGGAGTGGTTAAGGTTAGTAAAAATGACATGTCCAGGCGTCTATTAGAGAATTTGCATGTCAGGCCAGGTCAGAAGAGGGAAAATGGCCCGAGCCCCCCTGGGTTAGGTTGAGGTCAGGAAGGGAGTGTCGTAGAGACTCGGGAGTGGTCATTTTGCTCAGTCCGGGACGGGCTTTCCATAGACGTCTTGTTAGTCTAGGACATTAGGTTTTGGGTTAGGGTTAGGGTTTTGGGTTAGGGTTAGGGTTAGGGTTAGGGTTAGGGGTTAGGGTTAGGGTTAGGGTTAGGGTTAGGGTTAGGGTTAGGGTTAGGGTATAAGGCAAAATGGGGGAATGTCCCCTGGGACATATGGGAATAAGTCGTTATAGGAACGCCTTAGAGGCCTCAAACTAAGAAATGAGTATCGATCAGACAATTCTCCATCGACTGGGAGGGGCT
>CM064896.1:0-12500 GCA_030347415.2 Decapterus maruadsi
GGCGTCCTTCTCTCTCTCTCTCGCGCTGGGAATTGTGGGTGTTAAAAAAATAAACACACCCGCACTTCCTTCGCGGACCGAGGGGACTGGATGCCAACTGCTTCTCGTAAGAGCTTTTTTTGCACAAAACTAACCTGAAGAAGATTTATTATAATCGAAACGTAGTTAGTATTAAGTTTGTCGACTGAGAATAAAAGTTGGTGAAGGAGTTTGGAAGAAAATCCGCCTCGACTTGTTGACTCCATTTCGCTACACTTCGCTCGGCGACGTTTTCACATACACACACATGCACAGCCGACATCTTGTATAGAACTATATCTCACTGCGGCTTGTGACAATTTTTTCTATTTTTTCTTTTTCCTTTTTTTTCTTTTTGACTTCTTTGGAACCTTTTTTTCAAGAAAATAACAAACAAACACAGACATTGAACATGGGAGACGCGGAGGAAGACAGGTGGACGAACGTGACACGAAGACGCATGAGACAGAGAGGGAGACAAAATAACAGAGACGAGTTCAGGTCAAGAGGGATTCACAGTGACCAGGACCTTGACTATGGGCCGTCTGAATCCCGTTATTACTCTCAAGACGGTTTTTGTGCACGGGAGTCTGGACCAGGACCTAGAGCGCGTGTGGAGTTCGCCAGAGACCGCCGCTCATCACCAGATTGGCCTAACCGCGCGACGCATGGACGCTATGACGCACGCGGCAGAGCAGCGCGCAGCCATGAGCGCTCGCCACGGAGAGGAGACCGGAACCAAGGATTTCGGCCTTTTGGAGGTAATTATGATAACCACAGTCACTACAACCGCCATGACAAAGACACATATAGAGACAGATACAAGAGAAGAGACAAAGACCGGGATAAAGACACTGACAGAGGACGGGGATCTGGGTACATCCAGTCCAATGACCCTAACTTTGCAATTAAAGTCAGGACCATTCATCACATTATTAAAGCTAAACACCATTTGGAGAATGTGTCCACAGATGTAGCTCCTCCTCTTATTAGAAACACCACACAGAATCTGGCAACTTTCATAAGACCAGCTTCTCCAACCCAAAGAACGAAGGACATGATTGCTGGCAATGCCAAGAATTGGGAATTTTCCACACTTTTGATTCTAAGAGAGCATTATGAGGAATCAATCGCAGTCAATATGGATTACCTGGCACAGCTGCAACCCAGAGGCTGGAGGGAGCCTTATGAGATAGCGACTAGGTGGGCTAGAAGAGGTCTAGGTTCCAGGCTGAGAGCTAAAACACTTCAGGAAACCAGATCCTTCTTACAAAACAACTTAGATGGTCGGGATATCCACAGCCACAACAACAATGATGATATTCCAAACGATCGGGATCTGGCACCGGATCAAAGGGAAGCTCCGCCATCAGTTCCGGCTCGTGACGCAGTGACAACCAACACCACGTGGTGGTCCTCACCTACTAATATACCAGTGGCAGCCCCACCTCTCTCACAACGTCAGCAGCGGCAGCCAATACGGCCTTCTGCCTGCACAACTGCACCTGCGGCCGATGTCCAGAGGGTGGAGCCCTTGAGCTCTACTCCACTCAGAGCAGCTGACCCAGCCTTGGTATCAGAACCAGCATTGAGAAGAGAACAGACCCACCAGGCGCAACTGCACCCGCCTCCTTTAAACCCACCTGTTGTGTCTGCTACTGCTTTAAACACAGAGGAACGCAGTGGCGATTGGTCACCGGATAGACTACCACCAGGACAGCAGACTGACCCACAGCACTCAAACCCTCCCTCCTGTCTCTCGCCTGCCTTCCCCTTCCCCATCACTCCTCATCCCCCTCCCCCTCGCTCTATTTCCTCCCTCCTTACCTCACCTCTGGTCTTTCCCAATATCTCCCCTCTCCTCCCCCCTCTGCCTCACCCTCTCCCCCTCCCACCTCTTCCTCTTCCTCCCCCTCTTCCTTTTCCTTCCATTCCCTCTGTCACTCCTCAACCTCCTTCCCACCCTCCTACTCTCCCTCCTCCTTCTTCTATTACTACTACAGGTGGTGTTCCTTCCCGGGGGGCGGACGGGAGACAGGAGGCACAGCAGGGCAATGTGGTGCCAAGTCGCCAGATCAGTTTGAATCCATGCATAGCACACCACATGGAGGAAGGCATCCAGACCAGTGGAGGGGCTGACTCCGTCCCTGCCCCGGCCCCTGCCATCAGCAGGGCACGCACAGAGGAGGAGCTGGAAAGGGAGGAGTCAGCCCTACTTGAGGACCTGCCTTTGAGTGATGAAGATTTCCTATCGGTGAGCAGGGAAAATGTCCCTCCAACTACATCCTCACCCACACCACTTCCACACTCACACATCATCCGTCCTAAGTCACATCAACACACCAACACTAAACTTAGAGACTGGAGCTTAGAGGTTAAAGAAAAGATCGTAATTATTGGCGACTCAAACCTCAGTAGAATCCCCGAATTTCAGGGTCGAGACACACAGATAGATTGCTATCCTGGTGCAAATTTCTACCACGCACATCATCTCATCAATAAAACCAGAATGGTCAAACAACCTGACTTTGTCATTCTATCTTTTGGCCTCAATCACAGAGCAGCTAACAACAAAAGAGCAGTCCTAGCTGACTTAGACAGAATGATGCAGGTTTCTAAGAGGATTTTCCCTACAGCACAGGTTTATGTCCCTTTAATAAACTATGCAGCTTCTCTCTCAGCAGGAGAAAAAAACAATCTAGATCTCATTAATGAGCACTTGGAGTATAATCACAACTTCCTACCTGGATTACCAGATAATGAGTTTGCTACAGGCCATGACAACATTCACTGGACTTCAAGGACAGCAACAGCCATGGTTAAACACTGGCTTGCCTTATTAAACTAGAAGTCCCCGGAAGCCCCACTTTGGGGAGGGGGCAACCCAAAGAATTTAAAAATGTCATGGTCTTATCTGAAAAAACCCAATTGACTACAGCTCAATTAGCACTTTTAAACAGAGGATTAACGTTCATTCCGACCAGAGGCAGCGCAGCCGAAATTATACCTAAAACCAGAATGGATCTACAAAATTATCATAGAACGCTAAAACTGTGGAGTTATTATGAAGAAAGGGGAGAGAGTACTAAATTACCCTTTACAGCTAAGTCTAAATGGACTCCACCAGACATTAGCTTGCCCGATCACATCAGAGACATTATCCATAAAGATGTTGATTTTTTTGAGAACAGATTCAGAGTTAAACCTCTTAAATCAAACCTCTCCCCTGAGGAAAACAGGGCTCTCGCTGAACTCAAAAAGAACAAGGATATAGTCATTAAACCTGCAGACAAAGGCAGCATGGTCGTAGTCATGGACAGAGAACAATACATTTGGGAAGCCAATAGACAATTAAACGACAATAGATATTATTCTAAATTAGAACAGCCCATCTATCTGGAAACATTTGATATTGTACAGAAAATCTTTAAAAAAATCCACGATAAAAAACTAATTAATATTAAACAATTCCATTATCTCATTGGCAACTCTGAACCAAGAGCAAGAAGATTTTATCTGCTTCCAAAAATACACAAGAGTCCACAGTCCTGGAGTGTTCCTAATAAAATCCCACCAGGTAGACCAATTGTATCAGATTGTGAAAGTGAGACATATCGGTCAGCTGAGTTTATTGACTTTTATTTAAACCCATTAGCTAAGACTCATAAGAGCTACATTAAAGATACCTATGATTTTATTGAAAAAATTAAAAATCTGCACATTCCCTCAGAGGCTTTGCTTTTTACAGTGGATGTGGATAGCCTTTATACCAACATTGACACATCACAGGGAATTAGTGCAGTAAAAGAAATTCTTCAGAAAAATTACGACAAAAAACGTCCAGATAAAGAGCTACTTCAATTATTAGAGATTAATCTGACCAAAAATGATTTCCTATTCGACGACAAATTTTATCTCCAAATCAAAGGTACAGCTATGGGTAAGAAGTTTGCCCCAGCTTATGCTGATATTTTCATGGCTTCATGGGAAACCTCTGCTCTCGGTACATGCAGCAAACAGCCCCTCCATTATTACAGATATCTTGACGACATTTGGGGTGTATGGGATGGAACACAATCAGAATTTGACACTTTTTTACACACATTAAACAACCATAACCCCAACATTAAGTTAAAAGCATCGACACATAGTACCACAGTAGACTTTTTAGACACTACCACATTTAAAGGCCCAAACTTTCAAGACACACACACATTAGATGTCAAAGTCTTTTTCAAAGACACTGATACACACGCACTTTTACACAAAACAAGCTTTCATCCAAGACACACGTTTGCAGGTCTGGTTAAGTCACAATTACTCAGATTCCACAGGATCTGCACACAAAAACCAGACTTCACTCATGCCACGAAAACACTGTTTGCAGCATTGAGAGGCAGAGGCTACCAAAGGTCCTTTTTAAGAACATGTCTCAGGAATTTTCTCCAAATTAGGCCCATTTTGGTTTCGACTGCGCTGCCTCTGGTCACCACCTTTTCGCCTACCACTTTGCCACTGGTTAAAGCTGTCAAACAACATCTTAAAGAATCCTTTGATGTACATAGACCAGATCTTGATATTAGGGTATTGGCAGCATACAGAAAAAACTCTAATTTAAGAGATCATTTGGTTAAAGCTAAACTCAAAGCAATTTCAAACTCAACTACGAGGAGACAACGTGGTAGCAGTAAAGAGTATTTCAAACAAGTTAACTGGGTTGAAAATACACATAGAAATAAGGTCTTTAGGACTCAAAAAAACGCCTCTGTTCAGACCAAAAACTGCGTGTATCTCATCACCTGTAAAACTTGTCAGGCCATGTATGTAGGTGAGACACAGAATACACTACATGTCAGGTTCATTGCACACAAATCCAACATCATTAGAAAGGCACACACTGACAGACTGGTCGTTCAACACTTCACACAACATGGATGGTCCGCGGTCCAAGCCACTGTCCTTGAGGCGAATCCCCATTGGTCTAGGGATCAAAGACGTAGAGCTGAAAGAGACTGGATTGCTCAGCTTTCTACCACACATCCTAGTGGACTGAATGAAAGACTTTACTTCAGACCTTGACTTTTCACTATGACTTGCCACCTGTCATGTGTTTTTTGTATTCATGTTTGCATCCTATTCACTGTCTGATTGCCTTAATTGCATTGATTACCTGTATTGATCCTAACCTTAACCAATTGATCTTCACGCCTAAGCTTAACCACTGGTTTCATTGTGTTTATTGGCCCCTTGCCTAAGCCTAACCTGTTTGCAACCTGCTCCTAATCTTAACCTATTATTTGGGGTTATTACCTGAACCTAACCTGTTGATTGGGGTTATTTGCCTAAGCCTAACCGGTTAATTGGGATTATTGCCTGAACCTAACCTGTTAATTGAAATTATAGATGCTTTTACATGTCATTATACTAATCTTAACCCCTTGGTTTATCTTAATTTAACTTGTTTTTCATTTTTTTACTTTTCTTTCTTTTCCTCTTTTTTCATCTTATTTTCATTTTATGACCTGACTTTATGATTTGAGTCTAATTTTGACCACATATGACATGTATACAACAATATAAAACTCACATAGTTAAAATCAAAGTAAGAAAATTTAAAAAAACACAAGAACCAAATCAACAAATGGACACAAACACAAATTTTGCCCACTTTAACCTCTTGTCCTTTTGTCTTTATATCTTAGGTAAGCTCCACTGATAGTGGCTGGTTCTGGGGAGCACGCAGCGGCAGGTCCGACGAGTGAGCGTGCATCGTTAGGGCGGGGCCCTTGGCCTTGAGCTGGTAGCGCCGCCTTGACAAAACCCCTTTTCCTAACCCGTCCCGGACTGAGCGAAATGACCAATTTTCAAGTCTAACCCTAACCTTCCTAGCCAGAGTCACAGATATAACCCTATCCAGCGGAAGCCGCTCTCCCCCACCCCTCCCACCACATAACTTTTGAACCATACATCACACACACTTGATAAGGACATCTACCCCCACTATATCGACCACCAGGAACACGATGACACCACTCCCGAGTCTCTACGACACTCCCTTCCTGACCTCAACCTAACCCAGGGGGGATTTGTGCATTTTCCCTCTTCTGACCTGGCCTGACATGCAAATTCTCTAATAGACGCCTGGACATGTCATTTTTACTAACCTTAACCACTCCCAAGTTCTTGCTGGATCGTCTGCTGCTTGCTGGACACTGGTTGGCGCCGCCTGTGGACAGGAAAATGCACAGGGACATCAAATTTTCATGGGAGTCTATGGGAAACTTTTCGCAGGAATGTCCTAGACACACAATCAAGACGTCTATGGAAAGCCCGTCCCGGACTGAGCAAAATGACCAATTTTCAAGTCTAACCCACCTTCCTAGCCAGAGTCACAGATATAACCCTATCCAGCGAAAGCCGCTCTCCCCCACCCCTCCCACCACATAACTTTTGAACCATACATCACACACACTTGATAAGGACATCTACCCCCACTATATCGACCACCAGGAACACGATGACACCACTCCCGAGTCTCTACGACACTCCCTTCCTGACCTCAACCTAACCCAGGGGGGATTTGTGCATTTTCCCTCTTCTGACCTGGCCTGACATGCAAATTCTCTAATAGACGCCTGGACATGCATTTTTACTAACCTTAACCACTCCCAAGTTCTTGCTGGATCGTCTGCTGCTTGCTGGACACTGGTTGGCGCCGCCTGTGGACAGGAAAATGCACAGGGACATCAAATTTTCATGGGAGTCTATGGGAAACTTTTCGCAGGAATGTCCTAGACACACAATCAAGACGTCTATGGAAAGCCCGTCCCGGACTGAGCGAAATGACCAATTTTCAAGTCTAACCCACCTTCCTAGCCAGAGTCACAGATATAACCCTATCCAGCGAAAGCCGCTCTCCCCCACCCCTCCCACCACATAACTTTTGAACCATACATCACACACACTTGATAAGGACATCTACCCCCACTATATCGACCACCAGGAACACGATGACACCACTCCCGAGTCTCTACGACACTCCCTTCCTGACCTCAACCTAACCCAGGGGGGATTTGTGCATTTTCCCTCTTCTGACCTGGCCTGACATGCAAATTCTCTAATAGACGCCTGGACATGTCATTTTTACTAACCTTAACCACTCCCAAGTTCTTGCTGGATCGTCTGCTGCTTGCTGGACACTGGTTGGCGCCGCCTGTGGACAGGAAAATGCACAGGGACATCAAATTTTCATGGGAGTCTATGGGAAACTTTTCGCAGGAATGTCCTAGACACACAATCAAGACGTCTATGGAAAGCCCGTCCCGGACTGAGCGAAATGACCAATTTTCAAGTCTAACCCACCTTCCTAGCCAGAGTCACAGATATAACCCTATCCAGCGGAAGCCGCTCTCCCCCACCCCTCCCACCACATAACTTTTGAACCATACATCACACACACTTGATAAGGACATCTACCCCCACTATATCGACCACCAGGAACACGATGACACCACTCCCGAGTCTCTACGACACTCCCTTCCTGACCTCAACCTAACCCAGGGGGGATTTGTGCATTTTCCCTCTTCTGACCTGGCCTGACATGCAAATTCTCTAATAGACGCCTGGACATGTCATTTTTACTAACCTTAACCACTCCCAAGTTCTTGCTGGATCGTCTGCTGCTTGCTGGACACTGGTTGGCGCCGCCTGTGGACAGGAAAATGCACAGGGACATCAAATTTTCATGGGAGTCTATGGGAAACTTTTCGCAGGAATGTCCTAGACACACAATCAAGACGTCTATGGAAAGCCCGTCCCGGACTGAGCGAAATGACCAATTTTCAAGTCTAACCCACCTTCCTAGCCAGAGTCACAGATATAACCCTATCCAGCGGAAGCCGCTCTCCCCCACCCCTCCCACCACATAACTTTTGAACCATACATCACACACACTTGATAAGGACATCTACCCCCACTATATCGACCACCAGGAACACGATGACACCACTCCCGAGTCTCTACGACACTCCCTTCCTGACCTCAACCTAACCCAGGGGGGATTTGTGCATTTTCCCTCTTCTGACCTGGCCTGACATGCAAATTCTCTAATAGACGCCTGGACATGTCATTTTTACTAACCTTAACCACTCCCAAGTTCTTGCTGGATCGTCTGCTGCTTGCTGGACACTGGTTGGCGCCGCCTGTGGACAGGAAAATGCACAGGGACATCAAATTTTCATGGGAGTCTATGGGAAACTTTTCGCAGGAATGTCCTAGACACACAATCAAGACGTCTATGGAAAGCCCGTCCCGGACTGAGCAAAATGACCAATTTTCAAGTCTAACCCACCTTCCTAGCCAGAGTCACAGATATAACCCTATCCAGCGAAAGCCGCTCTCCCCCACCCCTCCCACCACATAACTTTTGAACCATACATCACACACACTTGATAAGGACATCTACCCCCACTATATCGACCACCAGGAACACGATGACACCACTCCCGAGTCTCTACGACACTCCCTTCCTGACCTCAACCTAACCCAGGGGGGATTTGTGCATTTTCCCTCTTCTGACCTGGCCTGACATGCAAATTCTCTAATAGACGCCTGGACATGTCATTTTTACTAACCTTAACCACTCCCAAGTTCTTGCTGGATCGTCTGCTGCTTGCTGGACACTGGTTGGCGCCGCCTGTGGACAGGAAAATGCACAGGGACATCAAATTTTCATGGGAGTCTACGGGAGTTGTAGCCAGAGGACGAAAAAGTGCACTATCAAAAGGTACATCTCCAAGAGGAGAATAGGATCGCTGTCTTCCGTTTGTCAATCGGATGCTCCTATCCAGACTTATTCAAAAAGGTGGCTTTCCACTTTACCCGCTTGTACCCCGATCTAACCCAGGGGAGTTCAAGTCTACCCCACCTTCCTAGCCAGAGTTCCACTTTATTAACACAGCTGGGGGACTTACAGGCTTGTGGTCAATGAAGGCCAAGGTGCACTACCCGGCTGTGTGGCGAACTGTTTTTGCACCGCAGCCACGGCCAACTTTGTAAGAAGATGGAGGAAGAAATGCTGGCAGCTGCCTCAAGGCAAGTTCCCCAACAGCATCTGTAGGAAGCCAATTCCTGCCCTGCAGCTGGTTTGTTTGTAGTTCAGTTAATCCCACTATCAAAAACTGGCAGAGATCTCTAGGTGGGTCTCTCGGAGGAAGGGGTGTGCCCACTGTCTCTTTAGAGGGACACTATACCTGGAAAAAAGGAAGAACCCAGAAGCACCTATTAAACCCTCTTAAAAAACCGACTGTGTGCTCCAGTGTCCTCCCTCTTTCTCCATGTTAATGATATAGTTTTGTCAGGCTACTGAGTAGGAGAAAAAACAGGGAACAGCATGGAACAAAAACGCAGGAGGGTGAAACCAGGTGAGGTAACCCCAGCTGTCCTAAATCAAATCAAACAAAACTATTTATATAGCACTTTTCATACATAAAAAATGTAACCTGCATACAAAAAATAAAAACATATGTAAACTTAAGGATGTGCTGATACACAGGGGCTTCAATTAAAGAGGCCAAGACAGTCAGTGTGGGTCAATCTGCCATTTATTTTACAATGAATAAAACTCTAAAATACCAGTCAATGAAGGAAAAGAAGACAGACAGACATATTACGGCTGGGGAGCCAACCACTCACTGCCTAGGACACTGGGAGTAAAGTAAATATCAGAAATATCAAAAATAAGTCTAAACTTGACACACATCAAATGAAAACACCACACTAAATCAAAGTGCCACCACAAACCATATCACCATCTAAAGTGAACTCCCAGCGCCTCGACCACACGGTGAATGGAGGACACCACCAGCCGCAACACTAGAAACAGGAGAAGACAGAATGTTAAAACTAAATTAACTAAAATTTAAAATAATAAAAGACAATAAAACCAATACAACTAAAACATAAAATACTAAACTACAATAAACGGCAGTCAGATCTATGCCTAAAAGTAAAAGAAAGCACTGTTAAAATTGGGTTTGTAGGACGTGTTGTGAGGTTTAAATCATCTTTTACATGCCTCTATATTTTAAAACAGTGAAAGTTTCAGTCCTACAAACAGAGAGACCCACAATTAAAATCATTAAAATACAGATACCTCAGGGTGCATATACATGCACCCCTACGCTACCCTAACAATAAAACTACTAGACATAAAATAAAACAATGCTAAAAACCCAAAAAGTTCCTTACCACGGGGCAGAGAGACACGAACCACAGCCAACTCACACAAAGGATAGAGAGAGTGACTCCCTGCGTCACACCTGCTGTTAATCAGAGTTCCTGTGTTCCTCTGATTGGTCTCTCTGCTGACCTACTGCTACAATCTGCCCCCATGAACTGAATCGACGTCCCGTCGATGGGCTTCAAAGCCAAGGCCTGTGAAATCCTTGCCATGGGGCAGTAATTTGGTTCACGTGGGTTGTGGTTGACCTTGGAAGGTGATGGGGGTTCCGGTGTTGTCTGGCTGTGGTCCTACGAGGGCGCCGTGATTCCCCTTGTTCTGCACCAGGCCTCTCCACAACATCTGGCTGTGGTGGGGGTGTGTCATCCTGCTCCACCACATCAGTCACAGGTCTCTGGGAAAACTCAACAACAAATGGTGGTTTCAAAGTGTCCTCATAGTCATTAACCATTAGTAGATCTTCAGGAAGACCTTGGTCAACATTTATTGATAAATCAATCTGTTTACCTGGCGCTGGACGTAGCTCTGACTGATGTATTTGTTTCAGGGGTCCCTCTGTCTCCGCTGGGCTGATGGTGTACACTGGCCCTCAATCTTGTACGGCACAGAGCTCCAGTGGTCCCGTATCTTATGCCGTCCTCTGTGGCTGTGGTCCCGGCAATAGACTAGCTGTCCAGGCTGCAAAGTATCAGTTTTGACCTTGTTGTTGTGTTGTTTTGCTCGTCAGTCAGCAGCTACTTGAAGCCGCTGCCTTGCTCCCAGGTAAATGCAGGCCAAGTTTTCCTGATGGTCAGCGGTCCACTCGTCTGCAGTCAGCGACTCCGGCTGTCCTGTGACACTTAAGACCGGTTCCCGTCGCCTGAGCCACGTTTAGATCTCTGGTTCAACTACGACCTCGTTTTAAAGCTGATGACAGGCTGACCGCTGCCATCCCATAATATCAACACTTCAATAACTGATGAGAAATACTGGTCGTTGGTAGTTTGTAGTAGCAAACGTTCCAACGATGAACGTTCCCGTCTCTGAAACACGAGCGAGTTTCTGTGTTTTTTTACTTCCTGTTGTCGTTTAGAGAAGTTGTTCATCTGGAACTCAATGATTCTCTTCATGTATCGATGTCTTAAAACAAACTGTCGTAGCCGTAGCAACCTGAAGAAATGATGAATGTTATTAATGCACTTTTTTCACTAGGACGACAAGAAGTAGCCGTTGTTTTGTTGTCGTCATGGAAACAAACTCTACGTCAGTGTAAAAGCAACATCAGAATAAAAACAACCCGAGTGTTTGGAGCAAAGATTAGGATCCAACTCCGTCTCCGTCTCCTCTCACTGCTGGAGTTCGTGTGTGTGTGTGTGTGCGTGTGTGTGTGTGTGTGTGTGCGTGTGTGTGCGTGTGTGTGTGCGCGTGTGTGTGTGTGCATGTGTGTGTGTGTGTGTGCAGGTTCTTACCGAGCACGCGGTTCAAACTCTGTCCAGAAACACGTTCAGAAAACGTCCTTTTACAGCTTTTGTCTCTTTCCTCCTTCGTCGTGTTACGATTGTAAAAGACTGACAATAAATGTAAAAACATCACCAACAGTGTAAATAATAATAAAGTTGGTTTCTGTGTCGAACCTTCTTTCATCTCCACGTTTAAATCCAAACACGGAGACAAGTTCAAGTCCAACGCTGAGGGAAACAAAAGGGTTCATGATAATCTGATGTTTCAGTTAAAAATGTGTTGCTTGTTCCTGTCAATCAATCATATGCATATATATATATATATATATACAGTATATTTATACATATATCTGTAATCACAACACAACCAGTGGAAACAGAATTCACTGAGAACTGTAAGAGACGTTTGTCTGAAAAAGCTGAATGAGGAAAAGCATAAACACCTGAATGACAGTATATGTTTATTACAGTATTTACGTCATGATAAATAAGTAGCACACGTTACATGTGTTGTTAAGTTTCTTTACACAAAGTAGAAAACGACAGGATGGTCGGTGACTGAGCAGGTCAAAGGTCAAACAGAAACCCGAGCCTGTCTGAGTCTGAACGAGTCGGATCCAGATCAGGTCGTAAACTAGACACTAATTGAACTGATGAACGAAGATAAACCAAAGGAATGTGAGATTTATTTCTTAAAGGTGTGGAGCGTCTTTAAAACATTTACAACAGATCATTTATTCCAAACACGTGTCAAAGTCAGTCGTGTCGTGTTTCCAGGTCCGAGTGGCCGGCGTTCCGCAGCA
>CM064896.1:17500-35000 GCA_030347415.2 Decapterus maruadsi
AGGAGACACAGAGGAGACACAGAGGAGACACAGAGGAGACACAGAGGAGACACAGGAGACACAGGAGACACAGAGGAGACACAGAGGAGACACAGGAGACACAGAGGAGACACAGAGGAGACACAGAGGAGACACAGACGAGGACACAGAGGAGACACAGAGGAGACACAGAGGAGACAGAGGAGACACAGAGGAGACACAGGAGACACAGAGGAGACACAGAGGAGACGCAGAGGAGACGCAGAGGAGACACAGAGGAGACACAGAGGAGACACAGACGAGACGCAGAGGAGACACAGAGGAGACACAGAGGAGACACAGAGGAGACACAGAGGAGACACAGAGGAGACACAGAGGAGACGCAGAGGAGACACAGAGGAGACACAGAGGAGACACAGGAGACACACAGGAGACACAGAGGAGACACAGACGAGGACACAGAGGAGACACAGAGGAGACACAGGAGACACAGGAGACACAGAGGAGACACAGAGGAGACACAGAGGAGACACAGGAGACACAGAGGAGACACAGACGAGGACACAGAGGAGACACAGACGAGGACACAGAGGAGACACAGAGGAGACACAGAGGAGACACAGAGGAGACACAGAGGAGACACAGACGAGGACACAGACGAGGACACAGAGGAGACACACAGGAGACACAGAGGAGACACAGAGGAGACACAGAGGAGACACAGAGGAGACACAGGAGACAGTCGTTAATATCACAGCTTCAATTCAGGCAGAGTTCACTGATCTTATTATTATTGGATGGTGACTTACGGCATCTCCTCCGGCAGCACGTCGGCCAGGATGTTGATGGAGTCGGTTTTGGCTTTAGACGTCGGAGCAGCAGCGAGCAGGATCTTCAACAGGGCGATCTGACGGTCAGGGAGATAAAGGTACAGTCCGCGGATTCAAACCTGGTTCTGTTACACATTTTAATGACGCTGAGCTGAGAAACTGCTGTGAGGTCAGTAGGGATGCACATTTTGAATTGTTTTCCTGACCGTTAACCGACGCTCGTTAACCGATTACTAACCGTTAACCGATAAGATAAAGACGCTGCCGCGCCCGCTGAAAAAAAAAAAATGGAAACACAACCACCCGAGCTCCTAGCAGTGCCGTTGCCATTAAATACACACGTGTGCTGCGCCGGCTGATCAGCGCCACATGTCACATCCACTGCGCTGTCTCAGCTGATCGTGCTCAGATCAGATGCTCTGCAGGTGAGCTGCAGGAGAGCTGCAGGAGAGCTGCAGGAGAGCTGCAGGTGAGCTGCAGGTGAGCTGCAGGAGAGCTGCAGGAGAGCTGCAGGTGAGCTGCAGGAGAGCTGCAGGTGAGCTGCAGGTGAGCTGCAGGAGAGCTGCAGGTGAGCTGCAGGAGAGCTGCAGGTGAGCTGCCTGGAGAGCTGCAGGTGAGCTGCCTGGAGAGCTGCAGGAGAGCTGCAGGTGAGCTGCAGGAGAGCTGCAGGAGAGCTGCAGGTGAGCTGCAGGAGAGCTGCAGGTGAGCTGCAGGAGAGCTGCAGGAGAGCTGCTGGAGAGCTGCAGGTGAGCTGCCTAGAGAGCTGCAGGTGAGCTGCAGGAGAGCTGCAGGTGAGCTGCAGGAGAGCTGCAGGTGAGCTGCAGGTGAGCTGCAGGTGAGCTGCAGGAGAGCTGCAGGTGAGCTGCCTGGAGAGTTGCAGGAGAGCTGCAGGAGAGCTGCAGGAGAGCTGCAGGTGAGCTGCAGGTGAGCTGCAGGTGAGCTGCAGGAGAGCTGCAGGAGAGCTGCAGGTGAGCTGCAGGAGAGCTGCAGGAGAGCTGCAGGTGAGCTGCAGGTGAGCTGCAGGAGAGCTGCAGGTGAGCTGCAGGTGAGCTGCCTGGAGAGCTGCAGGTGAGCTGCCTGGAGAGCTGCAGGAGAGCTGCAGGTGAGCTGCAGGAGAGCTGCAGGAGAGCTGCAGGTGAGCTGCAGGAGAGCTGCAGGAGAGCTGCAGGAGAGCTGCAGGTGAGCTGCCTGGAGAGCTGCAGGAGAGCTGCAGGAGAGCTGCAGGTGAGCTGCAGGAGAGCTGCAGGTGAGCTGCCTGGAGAGCTGCAGGAGAGCTGCAGGAGAGCTGCAGGTGAGCTGCCTGGAGAGCTGCAGGAGAGCTGCAGGAGAGCTGCAGGTGAGCTGCAGGAGAGCTGCAGGTGAGCTGCAGGAGAGCTGCAGGAGAGCTGCAGGTGAGCTGCAGGAGAGCTGCAGGTGAGCTGCAGGTGAGCTGCAGGAGAGCTGCAGGTGAGCTGCAGGTGAGCTGCAGGTGAGCTGCAGGAGAGCTGCAGGTGAGCTGCAGGAGAGCTGCAGGAGAGCTGCAGGAGAGAGCAGCGACATCTTTTTTTGTTTCTTCAGCGCCGTAGTTACAGGTGATGCACATCTAAGTCTGTGTAGCTACATTTATTGTCTGACCTTCCTTCACGGCGGCTGCTGCACAGAGTTAGGGTAAGGCTAACCCTATACTGCCTGTGTATAATAATAATTTTAATCCACTGTGTCTGTTAACGAGGAGCAGACCAGTGAGTTTGGAGCTGACGAGGAGAGAACAGAGAGAGACGGACAATGACCCGGCGCGATCACCCCCGTGCCGACCCCGCCCCCGCTGAGGAGGAACCAGAGAACTCAGCTGGAATGGAAACACAACCAAACCGTGCCGTACCGCGCCAGTGGAAACGCGGCATTAGAGGTTCTAACCCTAGAACATGAGAGTCGTCATGGTTACTGACCATGTACTGAGGCAGACTGGGCAGAATCCCCTGGTAGAGCAGCTCGGTGGCGCTCAGCTCCACCTCCTCCTCGCCCTGGGGACACACGGGACAGACAGGACACGTTAAGGACAGAGGACAGAGAAGAGGAGACGTTAAGGACAGAGAAGAGGAGACGTTAAGGACAGAGAAGAGGAGACGTTAAGGACAGAGAAGAGGAGACGTTAAGGACAGAGAAGAGGAGACGTTAAGGACAGAGAAGAGGAGACGTTAAGGACAGAGAAGAGGAGACGTTAAGGACAGAGAAGAGGAGACGTTAAGGACAGAGAAGAGGAGACGTTAAGGACAGAGAAGAGGAGACGTTAAGGACAGAGACTCCAGAAACTGTAACTCACTCCAGACAGAGGCGTTTTCTGAAACTCCTCCTCCTTGATGATCTGGATCTCGGCGATGGAGACGTACTTGTGCTGCAAACAGAATAACGTTGAGTTATTGAAGCTGTAAATGTAAATAAACAATAGACTAATGTATGTATATGTATATATATGTATATATATATATATATATATATATATATGTATATAAGTACGTGGTTCACCTGCTTCAGGGTCTTGATGCTCTCATGAATGGGTCGCGGCAAACCGACAACGGTGTCTGTGTCACTGCAACACAACACACGGTTGGAGCAGCAACAACAACAACAACAACAACAACAACAACAACCAGCTCATCAATAAAGTATTTACCTCCCGAGTGTGTAACCAATGAATTTACTTCGACTGGATTCCAGGAAGTTTTCAATGTCCTTTTCCCTGTCGGAGCGAAAACCAGGGTTAGGAATGAATGAATGAATGAATGAATGAATGAATGAATGAATAAATAAATAAATAAATAAATCCAATCAAACACAGCAGCTACTTCTAGACTGAGCAGCACCTGACTTTGGGCGCCCACGGCAACCCTTTGGGGAAGGACACTCTCTCCGACGGCGGGTGCGGGATGGGAGGAGGCATGACCTCGTCCCTCTCCAGCGGGAACGTCTCCGTTTCTATGGCGTTGTCGTTGTCGTCGTTGTCGTCCTCGTCCTCTCGGGAGTCGTCGGCCTTGTACGGGTCCTTCTCGTTGAAGGCGTCCAGGTTGTCCTGTTTGATCAGCGCCTACGGACAGAACGCCGTCGCCACGTTACGGACACGCTAACGTTCATATGTTTAACGTGTGTTTAGATACAGTGACGTCATGGTTACAGGTGGATGATTAAAGACAGCAGTTTGTCTCATAAACGCACGTCGGCGCCGGTCAAAGCGCCTCAGACCGGTTCCCACCGGTTCCCTGGTGACCAGACGTAAAACGTACCTTATGTTCCCGCCGCGCCCGTTTCTGCTGCTGCTCTATGAGGTCGGAGGCGGACGCCGGCGGCGACGCCGCTCTCATGCTGCGGATGACGCGGATGCTGTCCTCGGGCAGCGGCGGGAGACCCAGGTCGCCACGCTTCGCCACCTTGATGCTCTGCAGCTGCTCGAAGCCTCCGAGGGTGAACTGGAACACAGCAGCACATCTGGATTCACCCTCACATCTGGATTCACTCACACATCTGGATTCACTCTCACATCTGGATTCACCCTCACACACAACACAGCACATCTGGATTCACCCTCACATCTGGATTCACCCTCACATCTGGATTCACCCTCACATCTGGATTCACCCTCACATCTGGATTCACCCTCACATCTGGATTCACCCTCACACACAACACAGCACATCTGGATTCACCCTCACATCTGGATTCACCCTCACATCTGGATTCACCCTCACATCTGGATTCACCCTCACATCTGGATTCACCCTCACATCTGGATTCACCCTCACATCTGGATTCACTCTCACATCTGGATTCACTCTCACATCTGGATTCACCCTCACATCTGGATTCACTCTCACATCTGGATTCACTCTCACATCTGGATTCACCCTCACATCTGGATTCACTCTCACATCTGGATTCACCCTCGCATCTGGATTCACCCTCGCATCTGGATTCACCCTCACATCTGGATTCACCCTCACATCTGGATTCACCCTCGCATCTGGATTCACCCTCACATCTGGATTCACCCGCACATCTGGATTCACCCTCACATCTGGATTCACCCTCGCATCTGGATTCACCCTCACATCTGGCTTCACCCTCACATCTGGCTTCACCCTCACATCTGGCTTCACGCTCACATCTTGATTCACCCTCACATCTGGCTTCACTCTCACATCTGGATTCACCCTCACACACACACAACACAGAACATCTGGCTTCACGCTCACATCTGGCTTCACGCTCACATCTGGCTTCACCCTCACACAACACAGAACATCTGGCTTCACCCTCACATCCGGCTTCACCCTCACATCCGGCTTCACCCTCACATCTGGCTTCACCCTCACATCTGGATTCACTCTCACACACAACACAGAACATCTGGCTTCACCCTCACATCCGGCTTCACCCTCACATCCGGCTTCACCCTCACATCTGGCTTCACCCTCACATCTGGATTCACTCTCACACACAACACAGAACATCTGGCTTCACTCTCACATCTGGATTCACCCTCACATCTGGCTTCACCCTCACATCCGGCTTCACCCTCACATCCGGATTCACCCTCACATCCAGCTTCACCCTCACATCTGGATTCACCCTCACATCTGGCTTCACTCTCACATCTGGATTCACTCTCACATCTGGATTCACTCTCACATCTGGATTCACCCTCACATCTGGCTTCACCCTCACATCTGGCTTCACCCTCACATCTGGCTTCACCCTCACATCTGGCTTCACCCTCACATCTGGCTTCACCCTCACATCCGGCTTCACCCTCACATCCGGATTCACCCTCACATCCGGCTTCACCCTCACATCTGGATTCACCCTCACATCTGGCTTCACTCTCACATCTGGATTCACTCTCACATCTGGATTCACTCTCACATCTGGATTCACTCTCACATCTGGCTTCACCCTCACATCTGGATTCACTCTCACATCTGGATTCACTCTCACATCTGGATTCACTCTCACATCTGGATTCACGCTCACATCTGGCTTCACCCTCACATCTGGATTCACCCTCACATCTGGCTTCACTCTCACATCTGGATTCACTCTCACATCTGGATTCACTCTCACATCTGGATTCACTCTCACATCTGGATTCACGCTCACATCTGGCTTCACCCTCACATCTGGCTTCACCCTCACATCCAGATGTTTTAGGTGCAGGTGAGCGTGAGAGGATGATGTCGTACCAGAACGCTCTTCCACAGCAGCAGCAGCACCTTCTTCATGGGGAAGTGCGGCGCGTGGCCGCTGCAGAACTTGGTGACCATCCCGAACAGCATGACGGAGATCGGCTCGTTGTTGAACAGAGAAGATCCTGAAACAACAAACACAGTGAGATGTTGTTGCCGTGCAACAGAGTGAGATGTTGTTGCCGTGCAACAGAGTCCAGCTCTGGTCAAACCTACCCAGCTCCGTCCTGAACGTCTCCTTGATCGTCCTCCACTCAGGTTTGTCCGCCGGGTCGTCCTGCTGGATGGTCTCCACCATCAGGTACATGATGTTGAGCAGCACGCGCAGGTCGGTGCTGTCGGCCAGCGAGATGGCCGGTTTCCTCACCGCGCTGCTGCAGGCGGCGCTGTTGCTGGGAGACAGGAAACACGTTGTTATCTACATCTACAACACAGAAAACGCAACAACTAAAGATTTATTACGAAGCGAACCAAGTTATTTCATGGTGGTTTTGCAGCTTTGGTCACGAGCTCTGAACGAGGAGGAACCAACACTCACGTCAGTAGATGCGTTAATGATGTGTTAACGACTCTTTCCCTGTTTTCCACCTGAGTCTGGGTGGAGAAACGAGGTTTTCCAAGGAATATTTCTTTCCTGCAACGCTATGAAACTGGAGAATAACATACTCAATCTCCATGTTCAGCAGTTCCACCAGAGCGGAGAAGGTCCCGACGTCCAGGAGCAGGAAGACGTTGTATCTCATCCAGTGCTGCACCTCGGCCTCGCAGCTGCACTCGCCGAAGGTTCCTGCACAGAAACACTGTCATCGTCTCCTTCATTCAGTCTCGTTAAAACCATCAACGCTGCTGTGGAGTCACCGACCCTGGGCCATGTAGAGGATGGCTCTGGCTGCTTTCAGCCTCTTCTCGCGGCCGATGACCTCCAGACCGTCCAGCAGGCGCATGGCGTGCGCTCTGTGCTGAGCGGCGTCCAGCTCCGTCCATTTCTGGTCCATCACTGAGGAACAACAACGTGTCGGTGAGAACCTGGAACGTCTCCGTGAATTAGAAACACGACCGATGAGTCAAAGTTCAGCTACAAACCGTGTGTCCTGAATTCTTCCTCGAAGCATTTCCTGTTCAGAGTGAACTCTGGTCCTTCGGTGTAGCTGTACAGCTCTGGACGCAGAGAAGAGACACACAGAGACACAAAGACACACAAAGAGACACAAAGACACACAAAGAGACACAACCTGCACTTAGTTCAGCTTTTACATCATAAATGAAGAAGGAATTGGATCAAACTCAGTGTCCGTGATCATAAATACGATGAGAAACCACAAACCTGACAGTTCTGCAGCCCATTTGTCTGTGTCGGCGTAGTCAAACTCCAGGTCTGGAGACTCTGACAGACCCTGGAAAACATTTAAAGACACGATTCTACATTAAAGGGACAGTCTGTAACTTATCTGTCTTTTTATTGTTTTTCATTAATTATTTCACTGAAGGTGAATCTCACCTGCTACAAATGAAAGCTTTCTGGTTCCTTAGAACGAGTTGTTACAAGTCGTTACAAACACGTCAGTGGGCGACGCACTGAACCACGGCGGCCATGTTGCATCCTGACCGTAGGTAACCACGGAAACTGAGCGGCGCTGTCGGCTCGGCCTGTTAAAACTGTCACCACTGTGTAGTGTGAGGAAGGACGGAGGCTGGTGTTGCATTCAGGTGCAGTCAGACAGACGGCCGTCAGCAAACCAACAGGATGTCATTTTACTCCACACAATACCACATCGCCATGACAACATGTTTAGCCTGGTGCTGGTGGACCACTTGTTTACATAGAGGTTGTTTATCCTGTTACTGCAGCGTCTGTTGTCTGTCTGACGTCTGCCCCGTTTCACCTGAACGCACCATCAACAATATGTTCACCGCTTCCTACGGACTATACCTTTAACCGCTGCCTACGGACTATACCTTTAACCGCTTCCTACGGACTATACCTTTAACCGCTTCCTACGGACTATACCTTTAACCGCTTCCTACGGACTATACCTTTAACCGCTTCCTACGGACTATACCTTTAACCGCTTCCTACGGACTATACCTTTAACCGCTTCCTACGGACTATACCTTTAACCGCTGCCTACGGACTGTACCTTTAACCGCTTCCTACGGACTATACCTTTAACCGCTTCCTACGGACTATACCTTTAACCGCTGCCTACGGACTATACCTTTAAGAAATGTCCTAGTATATTTGGGTTTCAGTCAGGATTCAATCATCAGCTGCTTCACATCTTATTTAACTGAACACAAACACAACACGACATCAGGTCCCGTTAGAAATCTCCCTGTTGATTCTGTTTCCGTGTGTGAAACCTTCATAACATCCAGTTACAGTGAAACGACTTGATCCTGTCGGGTTAGGGTCGGGTCGACAGATTAACTCTAACTCTAACCCTTTTGATTGGACGAGACGGATCGGCCGGTTTATTTCCAACAGGTCGCTAACAGCTGCTAACTAGCTTAGCTTAGCTCTGCTGTGTTTCTGTGCTGTTCGACTATATAAATATAAACAGACAACACGTGCATTATAGATTAAACGATACGGACGAGTAGTTAATTAAGTAACTTATTATGATGATCGCTGTTAATGTTTTCACATGCGGAACCGAGTAAGAAACGACGGCTCCATCAGCATTAGCATTAGCATTAGCCTGCCGGAGCTAACGGAGCTAACGGGATGTGTAGCCGAGGCCTCGTCTCTTCCTGCTTCACTGAACATAAACAGAGATTTTAAACCACTGAACATAAACAGAGATTTTAAACACCTACCTCTGAGTCTTTCCTGGGGTTGCGGGTGAATTCCCCCCTGCTTTTGTTCGGTAGCATGGCTCTCTGTTTGTTGTTGACAGGTAGCCCACCGCCGTTCCCACTGTCCATTATTCCTCGGGGGGCAGCGTCCTCTCGCGAGAACTCGTTTGCGAGACTTCAACGCGGTTACGCAGCTGCGGCGCAAGAGCAGAGCCATATAATACATCCATGGTTAGAGTTAGAGCCCCCTGTCAGTGGCTGCGATCCGATCCACAGTTGACTTGGACAGAGCCCCCTGCTCCCTGCTCCCTGCTCCCTGCTCCCTGCTCCCTGCACAGGGAATCTACTCCTACTCCCTGCTCCCTGCTCCCTGCTCCCTGCTCCCTACTCCCTGCTCCCTGCTCCCTGCTCCCTGCTCCCTGCTCCCTGCACAGGGAATCTGCTCCTACTCCCTGCTCCCTGCACAGGGAATCTGCCACAGGGAACTTCATTTAACGGATTGAACTCCAATCGGAACACCCTGCAACGTCACAGCTGTTTCTGGCCGAGTTTAAAAATAAAGTTTTTGAATTTTCAAAATGTATCAAGCCACTATCACAATTTAGACAAATCTGAGATTTATTTTTTTATTTTTTTATTTTTTTTTATTTCAACAATTACAAACACAAATCACAGCACATGCAATGACAAACTAATGACATCAACAACAAGTCGAAAAAAGAAAAATAATAACTAAAAATAAAAGTATCCTGCAAAAAATTATTTAAAAACAGTCGACTGTATCACACACACTCTTCAACACATACCACAGAATACTGTTCTTATTCAGGAAGATGCTATTTGCACCCAGTTATCTGTAGCCACCAATACTCATTGAATAGCTACTGTGGATATTTACACTCAGGTGAAACTCCTTTTATTTATTACAATAAGCGACAGGAGGAGACTTGGTGTCAAAGAGAAGGAGAGCAGATAAGGTGAACGTCCGCATATGGGTTGCAATATTTTCTAGCTCATATATCACTGAGAACTCCTTCACTCATCTATATGGACAGAGTTATAAAGCCTACTTGTACTTGTTTATTTTCACAGGGCCAGTGCACATTAATTAACATAACTAGTAGCTAGTTTTAAACTGTGGTCCATTATCTATGGTTTTTGTGTTTATCTCAGTATGTATTGTTGTTATTGTCCAGTGATTTTCGCTGCCTCTGCAAAACAAATGTGGGATAAAAACGCTGAACTGGAATGAACTGAACTTGAGGCGTAAAATATCATTACATGCATTACATACTGTATACAAATGACATATATGACTAAAATAATACTCTCTAAATCTTTGTCATCCTGTTCTTACTACAACGGGTATTATTATAATACATATAATATTATAGCAGCTTCACCCAAGGTCAGGGATTACCACAGACGAACCCAGGGAATGAACGCTGGCCACGGCTCGTCTGGACCTTTCTGTGATTGATACAAACCTCAGAGCAAACAGTGCAGAGAGTTAAAGGAGAACATTTTAGACTTTGATATTTCATATTTATTGACACACAGTATATTATATATAAATTTTAATGTCTGCAGCTCTGGAGGAAACAGCAAAGTTCCTTCGTCTTGTTCTGAAGCTGAGGACGTTCACAGGAAGTCGATTGACAGGAACAAGCAACACATTTTTAACTCTGTTCATTTTAACTGAATTATTCCAGTCGAAGGGAAAGTTGTGGATAAAGCAGGAAACATCAGATTATCATGAACCCTTTTGTTTCCCTCAGCGTTGGACTTGAACTTGTCTCCGTGTTTGGATTTAAACGTGGAGATGAAAGAAGGTTCGACACAGAAACCAACTTTATTATTATTTACACTGTTGGTGATGTTTTTACATTTATTGTCAGTCTTTTACAATCGTAACACGACGAAGGAGGAAAGAGACAAAAGCTGTAAAAGGACGTTTTCTGAACGTGTTTCTGGACAGAGTTTGAACCGCGTGCTTGTCCCACTTTTCCGCAGAACGTCTTAAAAACCTGCTGAGAACACACACACCCCACCGTGCTCGGTAAGAACCTGCACACACACACACACATGCACACGCACACACACACACACACACACACACACGTGAACTCCAGCAGTGAGAGTCTCGTTGACGGAGTTGGATCCTAATCTTTGCTCCAAACACTCGGGTTGTTTTTATTCTGATGTTGCTTTAACACTGACGTAGAGTTTGTTTCCATGACGACAACAAAACAACGGCTACTTCTTGTCGTCCTAGTGAAAAAAGTGCATTAATAACATTCATCATTTCTTCAGGTTGCTACGGCTACGACAGTTTGTTTTAAGACATGGATACATGAAGAGAATCATTGAGTTCCAGATGAACAACTTCTCTAAACGACAACAGGAAGTAAAAAAACACAGAAACTCGCTCGTGTTTCAGAGACGGGAACGTTCATCGTTTGGAACCAAGAACTGTTTCATCAGTTCAGCTGTTCTTGTGAATCTAGTGACGTGCAGACTGCACACACACATGCACACACACACACACGCACACACACGCACACACGCACACACACACACACGCACACACACATGGTTCAAGTCAAACCGTTGGAGCCTGTGGTTCCGCCCTTCGGCCACCGGGCGGCGCTGCAGGACAGAGTTTAGTTTACAGTGTAATATATATGTATGTTGTGTTTATTGTAGAAATAAAAGTCTTTACCGTACATGGAGTTACTGCACTGCTACTACAAACTACCAACTAGCAGTATTTCTCATCAGTTACTGAAGTGTTGATATTATGGGATGGCAGCGGTAGGTTGTAGTTGAACCAGAGATCTAAACGTGTCTTAACAGCGTGTTGTGGCTCTAAGGAAGGTCAGAGGTCAGAGGTCAAAGGTCAAGGTCACTGACGGCTCCACCTGCAGCAGCTTCTCTCACGTTCCACAACACAAACTACAAATAAACAAAGTAAGAATGAAAATATACAGTTTATATTAAAAGATATAGAATAATATACATTGTTTTACCTGAACTCGGCTTTGAGTCATAAAAAAATAAATCAAAGTTTCTGTAACAGAAACTTGTTGTGCTCAGTTTTAACTCTAACGTTACAAACACGTGTTACGTCACAGAGGGTCAGGGTTAGAAACACTGTGTTACTATAGAAACACTGTGTTACTATAGAAACACGTGTTACATCACATCTATAGAAACACTGTGTTCGTGTGTTAATGGACGTACGTATGTTTATGTCGTTTAATGATAAATAAATTATTTATCTATTTAACGACTGTGACTTTGTTGCTTCAGTTTCTTTTGTGTCTCGTGTTTATATTGAACTTTGTTTGTGCTTCAACTTCATTGTGTCATGATTTAATTCCATATGTGTTTAACTGTTATGGGGGGGGGGGGTCAGGATGCTCTGGTAGCTGGTACCGTAGCAGCTGATGGGGGGGGGGGGGTCAGGAGTCAGACTGTGGTGTTGTCGGCGTGGGGGGGCCGAGGGGGGGGGCGATGCTCTGGTAGCTGGTACCGTAGCAGCTGATGGGGACAGGGAGTTCAGGGTCCAGGACTTTGTTCCCGATGCAGGACTGGTAGGTAGCAGCTTTGTGGCGACAGGGAGTTCGGGTCCAGGACTTTGTTCCCTCCAGGACTCAGGTAGGCTCGGTGGGGGGTCGCCCCTGACGACGGCCCTGACGACGGGGGCTGGCCCGGCGTGGCGCCCGGCGTGGCGCCCGGCGTGGCGCCCAGGATGGAGCGGGCCTCGTCCGGCTCCAGGTTGGACAGGTCCTTGGTCATGGTCTTGCGGTAGGACGCCGACAGCGTGTTGGAGCCGTCGGACGCCAGGTGGAAGTGACGCGCCACGAAGACCACGGGCAGAGGAAGCATCGCCACGGCGATCAGAGCAAAACACATGCCGAGCGCCCACGGAGGGTAACTCTGGAAACGCTCCTCAGCCTACACACACACACACACACACACACACACACACACACACACACACACACACACACACATCATGATATTCAGCTGTTTGATTCAAACATTAAAGGGACATTACGTATGATATTCAGCTGTTTGATTTTTCGTGCTGCATTCATTAAACCGGGAGACGGACATTACGCAGGTCACGAAACAAGTCCTGCTGCAGAACACGGAATTTTCGAGCAGAACATTCCACTGACGTGAACTGGACCAAATCAGAGTTCTGGACGTCCAGCTCTTCATCAGCAGCTGTAACCTCAGGTGCAGATCAACAATGTCCTGATGCTCAGGAAGGGCGGCTTCCTTTGGAGCCTGCCTCCCGAGGCTCCTCCCCGCTGCTGCTTCCTGGCGCCTGTTTGCAAGGATGGAAGGGGCTCCCAGAACAGGATTGGCGCCCAGGATGGACCGCCAAATAAAACTTGTGCAAGTAAATAAATATTTTGACATGGTGGTCCTGACAGAACCACAGTTCTTGCAGTTAGCGTCAATGCGTAGACATGCGCGTCAGACTACGGCGGAGGGTTGACGCCGTAGCAACGTGCAAACCAGGCTTAATACCCAGTGAATGTGAGCTACAGACACACACACACACACACACACACACACACACACACACACACACACAGCGACTGACCAGGTCCTGGACCCAGGCGTTGTAACCGGGGGGGACGATGACCATCTCTATGACGGTGGCTGAGATGAGGACGATGAGGCAGAGAGGAGAGACGTACTTCCACAGGTAGAAGTAGATCCTGTTCGGTCTGAAGCCCAACATGTCCTCCAGGTCCTGCATGAACCTGGTGCCGGGACACGGACATCACCGTGGTTACAACTCCGGATACAGATAACACCAGGTATAAAGTTCATGATCTACCTCTTAGTGCCATAAACCCAGGCCACGGACAGGTTCTCCAGGATGACCACGACGGTGAGCGGCAGACCGGCGGAGTAATCATCGAACATGGTGACGAAGTAGTTCCCCGAGCGCTGGACGAACAGCAGACCGCACAGGAACGCCACCACGCAGCAACACACTGGGACAGACACACACAGCTTTCAGTCCCAAAGGTTCAGTCCCCCATTGCAGGTGTTAAACATCCTATAGAGGCCTGAGGGGGGGGGGCTGATGGGGGGGTGATGGGAGGGGTTCACCTGTGAAGAGCTCCTTCTGGACCTTGTAGGTGTCGAGGACCGGAGTGGTGATGCCGGTCATGGTGCCGATCATGCTGCCCAGGCCCAGGTTGATGAGCATGAAGAAGAACATGACGGACCAGAACGGAGACGCAGGGAAGTGGGTCATGGCTTCTGTGAAGGCGATGAAGGCCAGACCGGTTCCCTGGACCGCCTGCAGGGACACAGAGACGCAGAGAGACAGAGACGCAATGAGACACAGAGAGACGCAGAGATGCAATGAGACACAGAGACACAGAGAGACACAGAGACACAATGAGACACAGAGAGACAGAGACACAGAGACACAGAGAGACACAGAGACACAATGAGACACAGAGAGACAGAGACACAGAGACACAGAGACACAGAGAGACAGAGAGACACAGAGACACAATGAGACACAGAGACACAGAGACACAGAGAGACACAGAGACACAATGAGACACAGAGACGCAGAGACACAGAGACACAGAGATACAGAGACGCAGAGACACAGAGACACAGAGACACAGAGACACAATGAGACACAGAGACACAGAGAGACGCAGAGAGACGCAATTTTGGGTGAAGGAGGCGGAGACACAAGCTGGGTTCAAAGAGAACCACCCTTGTAGAACAGGAGAGCCTGGCTTTACCTCGCTAACCCACTAAACTGGCTTCACAGATTTGACACAGAGAGACACAGAGACACAGAGACACAGAGACACAGAACAACACAGCTGCGGGTCTCGGCGCTTCTCGGTTCGTGGCGCTTCCTCGTCCGGTGTGTACTGTAGGCTTCCCGGCGTGAGCGCTGGTATTTAAAAATCAGACGGCAGAGGGTGAGACACAGAGGTGGAGCTCCAACAGTTTTATCAGACCAACAGAGACATTGGCAGATCTCCCGATGACACAGTGGAGAGTGTGACAGGAAATGGGAGACACAGAATGACATGCAGGACAGGACACAGAGACACAATGAGACACAGAGACACAGAGAGATGCAGAGAGACGCAGAGAGACGGGTGGTCAGGAGTCAAGGAGTCAAACACAGAACAGGAGACACTACAGAGATCCACATCTACAGGACCTTGTTGAGTTCGTCCTCCAGGAGACACGGCTCCAGTCCCAGCCGGTCGAAGCCGTCCTCTTTGACCGTCCTGATGACGCCGTACATCTCAGCGTAGTCCGACGTGCTGAGGTGAGAGAAGTTGACGTGTGGAGGGATGAGGTCGTGACTCAAGACGTTGGAGTTGAGGTATCCCAGGATCTTCTCAGCGTTTCTACGTGGTTAAAACACAAGAAACTAGAATCACTGCCTCAAAGCATCGTGGGAAATCATCCAACAAGTGTCTGTGGATCTGTTGGCACGAAGCGACTGGTGCTGCAGGACCAAACTGTGGAACTCACTCAACGACACACTTTTCATTCATGATGTTGGCCTTGAAGCCCAGCACGGCGAACACCACCAGCGTGGCCAGGATGGAGGTGAGGAAGTTGATGACGGAGACGAGCACGGCGTCGAAGTGACAGTTGTTGTCGATCTTATTGTAACTGGAGAAGGCGATGACGCCTCCGAAGCCCAGACCCAGAGCGAAGAAGACCTGGGTGGCCGCCTCCCTCCACACCTGAGGCTCCAGCATCTTCTCCAGCTGCAACACAACAGACGCCACTTACTGGGGTCAGGTATATGACATTAGACACTATATGTACACGTATATATGCTGTATATATTTAATGGTCATTGTGACCAGTCTCACTTTGGGGGTGAACATGTGAGCGATACCATCCACTGATCCTTTCAGCATCAACCCCCGCACCAGGAAACAGAACAGCACCACGTAGGGGAACAGAGAGCTGAAGTACATCACCTGGAGACGGAGCAGGAACAAACCACTACATTAAAACTTAAAGGGATAGTTCAACATTTAGTCAAACTGGCCTATCACCATAATCCCTGTAGTCACAGCAGTAGGTTAGTTATCTTTGAAAAACTGGACAGCACAGCCGCTGCTCTGCAGGGAGCCTCCCTGTTTCAATAGCCAGGCTGCGTTCACTCAGTCTGGACTTTGTCAGGGTTCGTTTTAGGTGCTGATCAGTCACCGTGCTCAAATAATCTGCTGTGGTGTACTGTCGATTTAGGGCCAAATAGCACTGCATTTTGCTCTGTGTTTTTGTCTGTGTTTGCCAATAGGTGATGTAGTCTTGTTTTAGTTGTTTAGTAATCTGCTTGGGTCTGATTGGTGAGGTGTTGTGTTCCTGGGCTGTGCCAGTAGGGCAGGTTTGTGATCTCAGCCTCAGGACCAGTTGGGTAAGAGGGTTTCTACTGCTCATGTCTTGGTATTGCAGGGCTTGGAAATGGTACGAGAGTGTTATTATCTCATAGCGTGGTGAATGTGCAGGTCACAACTTGTCCACCAGAGCGTTGTGGAGTTGTTGGATTGTGTATTTGATGAGTTTGATGAGGGAAACCAAGAAATCCCATGAGCCTCCGTAGCGTAGCTCTGAGCAGCTCACGGCTCTGCTCCACCGTTCTAAAAATAGCTTGCACCGACAATTAAAGGTAACGAACCTACTGCTATGACTATAGGGGTTATGGTGATGGGACAGTTTGACTAAATGTTGAACTGTCCCTTTAATCCCTTTCTTTCATTGTACCTTCCCAGACGAAGCGATTCCTTTGATGACAGCGAGGCAGACGATGACCCAGGCCACGAACAGCGACAGCGTCATCTTGAGGTTGAGGCCGCCGCTCTCGGCGATGGTGCTGGTTGTGTTCAGAGTCTGACGGTACCAGAAGTAGGTCGTGGCCGAGCTCTTCTCACACTCCGGCTCCACAACTGTGGGTTGACAGGCAGACAGACGCAGACGGAGGGTTGAGTCTGTCTGGTTCTCAGCCGGGCTAGGGTTAGGGTTAGGGCTGTCATTAGGCTGGCAGCGGCCGCAGCCGGAACCAGGTAGAAGAAGACTACGGTAAGAAACAGAAAGTAGTAGCTAATAAAAACAAGTCTCTAGACAATTTGTATCAAATCATGAAGCAGCTCGGGCATTTCGGGTCCACGGGTTTTTAAGGGTTTGGTTCAGGTTCGGAATTCATATTTACAATAATAGCTCGGGGCCGGTCGGCTCCGGGTCCAATTTTCCCGGGTCCATTTGGGTTCGGGTCCGTCAAATTGGACCCGTGAAGACGTCTACTCCATACTGCTGGTCTGTAATGTCCCTCTGGTGTTGAAGCCCCCACAGGAGAAACTGTTCCTCCGTCAGGAAGAGCAGTGAACTGAGACACTGGGAGCTTCAATACAAACAAGATGAAAATATAGACTGAACAGTTTCTCCTGTGGGGGCTTCAACACCAGAGGGACATTACAGACCAGCAGGATGGAGGGATCTGGATGTTTGTTGGTGTGGTATCCATTGACAACCATTATATGGACCAATCCTGCTGCGTGTTGTGTTGTTAACTGAACCCTAACGTTGTGTTGCGTCAACTGAACCGTAACGGGACTCACTGGCCAGCGTCCCGTTCCTCCTGATGGGACA